>BMAO01003470.1:0-20828 GCA_019973975.1 Trichonephila clavata
AAGTAAATATACACTGGTGTGCAAAAATTAAGGACGAGACGGTTTTTTCAATATAACTTTGTACAAAAGCATTCCAAATCAACACATTTAATACCGTAAGATCCCCAATACGTAAGGACATGAGTAATGTAAGCAACACTTACTAAAAGAGAAATCAGAGGGATAAAAAGAAGCTTTATTGAAAAAGTAGCATGGAGCGCAATGCGACTGAAGGCCTAAACATCCCTGTGATGGGTGTCCAGCAAGAAATATCGGTCTTTAGTAGGGAAATATGATCTCCCCTGACTGCTAGGCAGGTTTCACAGCGTCTGCCCATGCTGAGAATGAGGGTGTCAATGAGTTGTTGAGGCATTGCTGCCCATTCGTCTTGCAGCGCCAATCGAAGCTCCGGAATCGTTACTGGTGGTAAGGTACGAGCTGCCAAGCGTCTGCCTAGAAAATCCCATACATACTCGATGGGATTGAGATCCGGAGATCGTGCCGGCCAATCCATAAGTTCAATATCCTCACTCTCTAAGAGCTGTTCGGCAGCTACTGTGCGATGACATGGTGCATTTTCGTCCATGAAAAGGAACTGCGGACCCATAGCGCCTCTAAAAAGACGCACATATGGAAGAAGAATCTCGTTACAATAACGGGTCCCGTTGACTGAACCTGCGTCGAAGATGTGAAGGTCTGTACGACTACCAAGCATGATGCCTCCCAAACGAGAACACCGCCACCTCCATACCTGTCCCTTTCAATGATGTTCGAGGATGATTGCGGCTTCCCCGCTCTCTCCAGATGAGTATGCGATGAGAATCGCTACTCAGACTGAATCTGCTCTCATCTGTAAAGAGTACTCGTCCCCATTCATTGTCTCTCCAATTCCGGTTTCCCGGCACACAGAGAACGCCTTCTCCGATGGGCAGGCGTTAGAGGTACACACCGTACAGGGCGTCGTGCAAACAGACCACCACCGTGCAGTCTTCTGGCCACGGTAAAACGCGATATCGGTCGTCCAGTCGCCTGTGTCGTGTGTCTAGCGATTTCTCCCGCTGTCTGCCGCCTGTTTCTTCTGGCCTGTAAGGCAATATACCGGTCATCTGCGGGTGTGGTTCCTCGTGGACGACCACTACTGAACCCCCGGATAGCTGTTCCTGTAGTTTGAAATTGTCTCCAAAGTCGTGAAACGATGCTGTGAGCAATTCCGAACTCTGCAGCCACACTTGTCACACTGCGACCTTCCTCCAACTTCCCAATGATTCGACCTCGGGTAAAAGCATCCAGATGTCGTCTAACAGATTGATTATTCGCCATTTCTCGCTGAGGCAGCAACTCGGTGTGATTTTAACTGCTATACGGTGTGCAATCTCTTTGCCAGAAATACTAATCTTACACCGACAACATGCTTTACTACTCAGACACTCCCCCATTACGTCTACCTGCATATCTGCGCATGTGCTACCGTACATCACCTCACTTAATCTCCTGATTGGTCTTTCTGTCCGCTCTGCCTCTTCGTTCAGCTGATATGCTAATTTTTCGACTTCGTCCTTAATTTTTGCACACCAGTGTAGATATTTGTTTAAATTAAATAAATTATAAAAACTTTGTGAATAATCATAAACAAAATTCCTATCTTTCTTATTCATCAACTCGGATATATTCTTCTATAGACAACTAAAAATTATTAATATTATCTTGTGGGGGGGGGAGTATATTAAATATATAATTCAGTTATTTACCATTTAAGTGATCTTACTGATGGAAACATAGGTTACAAAAGCAATAAAGTAAAATTTAATTTCTAACAATTATCTGAAATTTATATATATATAAGGCTTTTCTAAATTAAGTACATAACTAAATACATAGAAAACTTTTAATATTCTCATGAAAGAACCAGGAGTATAAAGAGATTATGTACGTAATATTATGCTACGTACTTTTTATATAACATTTATTTTTCCATTTACTAGTTTCCCACTTAGAATAGAAATAACAAGTATATATTTTAAACTTTTTGTTTTTATATCAGGTTAAATGGTTTTGAATGTAAGACACACACAATTAATTTAATTTTATTAAAGATTTAGGAATCATCATAGAAAACACGATAAGAAATTTTTATTAATTTATATGTAGAACTGCATTGGTCAAACTGTGGGGAGCGCCCCTCGAAAGGGGCGTGATAACTCTAGGAAGAGGTGCAAGAATAATAAAAAGTAGAAAACAAAAAATATTTTAAAAATAATTATTAGTTTACTGAAAGTATTAGCAAACAAAATACATTCTGACATAATAAAAAACAAATACACGTTCACACTGATATAATACACTTATAAATGTATCAATACAGCACAAAGTATTTTATAATTAATTTAATAATATTAAATTAAGAACATGTTTAATGATTACCTGTGACCCATGAAACTTGTCATATATAAAAAAAATATATACGAAAACTAATACTATCATGATAATTTGTTCAGTTTATTATTAGTTCCTAAGCTCCGACTAAAACTTACGCTATTTGCTCCCCAATCCCGCTGTTTTCCACGTAGGCGCGAGTATGTGATGTATTGGGGTGGATAATAAAAGGAATAAATAAGCAAAGCTTCCTGAAATAATTAAATTATTCGTAAACACTGTCAAGGTCTTCTTATTGCATTCCAAAGCCTTCGGAATAATTTTATAAATAGAAGTGCACAGAAAAGATCGTTTTTCGGAAAGACGTATAAATGCGCCCGGGTCAATTAATGCTTTGGCTGAGGGAGGTGATTATATACGCCAGTGTCAAAAGGTTTAAAGTAGTATTGTAGCTTTAGCGTCAAAGTATAGAATAATTGAATTTAAAAGATTGTTATTGTATGGAGGGGGGGGGAGAGCAATGAAAATTAGGATTGAATATTGGGTCGAATATTAAAAGTTTGACAAGCACTGTCGTAGAAGATAAAAGCATTTATAATTAAAGGCCAAAATTGTTGATAAGCACATATTAGCAAACATCACCATCTAACAATCATCAAATTATTTTTATTTCCGTACTTAAATGCATTTATAGAAATAGAGAATTGGAACGAAAATGTGGAAACTGGAAAATAAACCCACTTTAAGATATTTTTAAAAATATTTTCACATTTAACATAAAATTCTAATATAGGTTACATTATTTCTTAAACTGGAATGCTCGGAACTTTATCGAGGGTCTCAGGAACGTGGTGAGATAAGCAAACTATACTTGAATGCCAAAACTTTCTTGAACTGTTTGTAAAGACCGTCTCTTACGTTCCTTTCAAATTTTTTCTTTTGTTACCCTGTTAATTTGCCCTGATTCTTACTTTAAATGTTTTTTTTTATTATTTATTGTTGCTTTTGTGTAATACTTGAGCTGTTTTACATATTTGGATTGATCCTTCCAATAACGCCATATGTACAGCAAAAACTTACATAACTATTATCAGTTTTCAAGTTTTATGTACTCCCTGCGTGCGGTAGTATTATTTTAGAATGAGATTCACTTTCATTTTCTTAAAATAAAGCTAAAAGCGTTTTATGAATTCCCTCGGTCATGAAATTTAACTGTTTAGAAATCAAATTAAATATGATTAAAAGAAAGATAAGTTCAAATTCTTTGACCGTCTCTTTAAATATCTCTAATCGAAAAATATTATTAAAAAAAACAGCATTATTTCCCATCTATTGCTTGTTCAAATACTTTAATTTTCTACTTAACCTATTTAAAAAGTTTATGTCAAAGAAAATTAATCAAATTACAGATTCGAAAAAGCTTTGAATAAAAAAAAAATTATATCTGCTGAGTAATTAACTTTTTCTATATGGAATTTATAATAGTTAATATATTTTTATATGTATGGCAAATAATTTAAAATTGTTTTAAAATTAAATCTAACCCCAAAAAAATTTATTTTGTATAAATGGTAATTTTTCATGGGCACATGATTCAGTTTAGAAATATTTTAGTACATCTACATTCTATAATTTCAATACATATAAATAACTATAATTTTATTTCATTAAGAAAAGTAGTTAATAAGTTATATGTATTAACTTAAAAGCAGGTATTTTGTTGATCATTATTTTAACATCTAGAAATTGTTCTTTTTAAAAAGGATTATAAAAATTTCTTATGTTATGTTGTAATTATTATAAAAATAATTCTGCTCTTGTTTAACCTTTAAGATACATTTTTTTTAATTTTGATGAATTCATTTTTAATAATAAATGAAAGGATGAATTCAAGTTTAATGTAATTTAAATTTAGGTTTCTTGTATGTGTGTGCTTGAAGGATTAAGATATTACTCCATATTTTGAGGGAAATCAATTAAGAAAAGTTATAATTTAGTTTTCCTTTTCTTACAGTATAATTTATCAAATATAATTCATTTTTAACAATTTTCTCTCTCTTTGTAACAAGCACACTTATATTAAAAATTGAACATGGAAGCAAAATCTGATTATATTTTTATTCCAAACTAGAAAAGTTGTTCATTAAATCATAAACTATTTATAAAAGGTATATTTAGTGTGTAGTGTATAAAATTTTCAATTCTCTTTTCAGAGGAACACAAGTTATAAAGGAATCAAAAGACATTAAAATAAGTTTTGATGGTACAACTGCTTCTTTAACCATTACACAGACAACAACTTCTTCCTCTGGGAGCTATAAAGTTGAATTTACCAATGATTTTGGTAAAGCTGAAAGTTCGGCTCAATTGACAGTTGAAGGTCAGTATATTTAATTATAACACAATATATATGTATGTACATATATATTTGTTAAAATATCACTTAAATTATGTTCAGCATTTTCTTAGTAATATTCAAATAACATAAACTTATCTGATATTTCTCAAGATTTTCTTTTAAGTGTTTGTCATTTGAATACAATTCTAAATGTTTTGCACGTGCTTTGAATAGTCTGTATTCCAGGAAACAATTATATTATTTTATTATTAATTATCTCAGGTACACTTTATGAAATTTAAATAAATTTAATAATTATATCTTAGATTTCATTAAAAAAATTATGTAGTGAATAGCTCTAAATCTTTGCAATAAAAATTGCTCGAACAATCTTCTTATTAATAATTTGGTTACAAAGCATTATATCCTAATAGTTTTAAGTTTTGAAATTAAGTAAGTTTTAAAAATAAGAGAAAAGTAATGTAAAGTCACCAAAAAATAAAATTTTCATTATTTACGAAACAGTGGAAATTATAGTAAATTTAAAAAGCTCCAATTTAGCTTCTGATTTTTATCAAATTTTTATCCCCTGAAAAAATAGCTTCTTAAGCTATTAAGAGGCTTAAATAACCCAAATAAGCTATTAATAGACTTACATGCTTTGTAATTTATATTTGTAGAGAAGAAAAAAAGTTGAGGAGAAAAAGGAAGAAAAGAAAGTAGAAAAGAAAAAAGTTGAGGAAAAGAAAGAAGAGAAAAAAGAAGAAAAGATAGAGAAAAAAGAAGTAAAGGTAGAAAAGAAAGAAACGTTGAAAGTAGAGAAAAAGAATTGAAAGTTGAGAAAAAAGAGGAAACAAAGGTTGAGCAGAAATCTGTAAAGAAAGAATCATTAAAGTAGAAACAAAAGTAATTGTACTTTGTGAGAAGTAATTGTGTAAATGATACATTACATTTAATTTTGTGAACAGTTCAGATGTTGTTAAAATCTGCTTAATTAATCTTAACCATTAATTAATCTTATTATGCATAATTTAAGTAGTATTTACTTATTCTTTTGTATGTGTGAAATTTGTGATAGTTCTCAATTTATGACAGTTTTATTTAAATATGACTCACCCTTTAAAGGGCTTCAAATTACAATTTATTTTTCATATAATTTACCCCATAATAATACTAAAAAATTTATAATTTATCTTATTATATCTTTTTATATTAATACTTATTATTTTGTTCCTTTTTTAATGCTTGTTTTTAACAGGGGGAAAAAAACTTGGTTAGGTTTTAAATTTGTGAAAAATATTCAGATAATGATTTTTACCCCCATGAAAAGAGTATCTTTTTCTTGATATGACCATATTTTTTAATGTAACTTCGATTGTAAGTTCTTTTTCTTGCCTTTTATTCAGTTTATATAAGTTACATAAAGATTTTGATGGATT
Organism: Trichonephila clavata; assembly: GCA_019973975.1. Lineage (NCBI taxonomy): Eukaryota > Metazoa > Arthropoda > Arachnida > Araneae > Nephilidae > Trichonephila > Trichonephila clavata. The sequence goes on from BMAO01003470.1 coordinate 6,130, forward strand.
TTGCATTTGAAAGATTCTTAAACAATTGGATGGTGAATCAATGTGAATGATGAGGAATTTTCATGATATAAAATATCAACTTTATTTTGAAGTAATTCATTCACTATTTTATTTAAAGGAAGAAAAAAATCAACTAAAGTTGAAGAAAAGAAGACTACTGCTACTAAACAAACTACTGTGCCCCAAATTTCTGTTGAAGAACCTACAAAGAAAGGTCCACCAGTGCCTGTTGTAATTAAAGAACCATCTCCTGAACCTGGATCCCGGAAGCATCTGCAGATGTAAGTGCTATACCTGATTTGGCAGTCGTAGAGGTTCTTATGTGGATATTCCGAGTCCTGAGGTTCCAGAAGGGGCTCTATCATAATTGCTGATGAGGTGGGTTGTTTAAGAGCAAGACCTGGTTTATTTTCATTTTCTTTATTTATTTTTAAATCAAAACACTAAAGGTATAAATTATTTTAAATTTATATGTTATTTGTATATAAATGTTTGTGAAAAATGTGGTCATGTGTGTTCTTTCAATGTAATTAAAATTGTTTGAATCATTATAAAAAATTATGAGAACCTACTTTTCATAAAACTGAAATTCCTTATATAAAAGTCAAAATTAAAAGTAATTTATTTGGATAATTTTGTCTATTAATTAAGTGATGCAGTATTAATTAATTCATTTTCTTTCTTATTTTAATGTAATTATTCAGTGTTTCATATTAAAATTCTAAGGAACTTTTATGATATATAGGATTATTTGTATTTTACCTTGACATTTAAGTCTTTCTTCTAAATATCTGTAAGTTAAAATTTAATGATTGAAAAAAATGAAAAATCATGAAGTTTTTATCAGATATATTACACTCCAATGAATGTCATATTTTACTATAAATTTGCTTCTTCTTTCATGTAGAATTTTTATTTCATTTAGTAATATACATATTTTTATGAAAATTTTGTGTTTATTATCATTCTATTTAAAAATAAATGCTAATCAGTAATAATTTTAATATAAATTATATAATAATTAATAAATTAACTATAACATTTCAATAAATTAGCTTTCATAATTTTCAAATGTAGTCTTGAAATGAAACATAAATATTATTTTTCTGAAACTATACACTTTAATAAAAGTTATATTGTACTTTTCAATACTTTGTGGAAATATTTTTTTCTTATTTTCATGCTGATATTTTAAACTTGTAATTTTTTTAAGATTGTGTATTGTTTATAAAATAGTATGACCACATTTCCTTTATATATTGTGTTTTTGTAGATGTAGAAAATTGTTTTCAGTAAATATTTGTGTTCTATCTAACATTTATTAGATTTGTGTAACTTAATATTCAACATCAAAAATGTTGAATTGAGATAAGAAAGTGTGTTTATGGAAGTGAAGCAGCTTTTAGGGCTGCAAGTATTGTTTCTAACCAATTATTCAACATCTCTTTATTTTTGACACCCAGATTTTTTGTTTCTTTTTCTTTTGATTTTACTGATAAAATTCACATTAAAGAGGCTCACAAATTGTTATTCATTTTATTACATTAAAACATTTCAAGGATTCTTTTTTTCAGTTTTTTTTATTTAGTAAAACATTTTATACTTTTTATGCAACAACACACTAAATTATTTTTGCTGCTTTTTAATTTTCATTTTATTAATGCTGCAATACATTTTTTTTTTGAAATTTAAGCAAATTTTCTTAGCTTTGTTATGTGTTTGTGTGACTAATGCATTTAGAATGCAAAAGCATGTTTATCTAACTTTTATGATTGTAAAAATTCTCCCCAACTGTCTTCTTGAGTGTTTCCCGAAGAATACCACCATTTCAAATGTTTACATTTAAATGTGTAAAATCCTTGTGAAATTAATGTATTTTTTAAAAAATTAATGGAAAATAATTTGTTTGGTCTTTATATATTTTCTGATTCTATTTGGAATCATATTTAGGTTAGGAAAATTATATAATTTTTATTTAACATGTTTGCCTTGGAAATAATTGTTAGAGATAAACTGACAGAAACAAATTTTATTTTATCATTTCTACTTCACTTTAAAACAATTTAATCTTTTACCAGGCCATGCCAAATATACTTGCCACCAAATTCGTCAATCTGATCCCTTTATCAGTCCTTAATCAGTCATCCTCATTGTCTAATTTACAATTCATTTTAAATATTGTAGTATTTCCAAACGTATTTCATAAATTTTTTGTGTTTACTATGTACTGATCTCTGTTTTCATAAAATTCATGGGAAATGATCTGCAGTTATTCTGGATTTCACCATGATCATCTAAAAATATAAAATATTTCTAATTCTTTATTCTTTTGAATGTATTTTAGAAATTTCATGTTGGTAGAGGTAAAAGGAATATAACTTTAACTATAAATATCTTTTAATAGCACACAGTGGGTTGTGGTAAACATATTCCGACTAAACAAAGGGGTCTTTAAACTTAAAATTATTTTACCTGATAAGCTAAATTAATTCCTTTTCTTAAACCAATCTCGTCCCTAAAAATATTTTAATGTACCATCTCAAGAGAAAAAAAACCCAGTAAAGGCTTAAAGAGATGAAAACTTTATACAAAGATATAAATATTTCTGAGAATATTTTTACTAGATTCCAATTTGTTAACAGTTTCAAGAATTAAAAAATTATGCATGTGTGTATGTAATTGTGTCCTGATATAATTTTTTAAAAAATTAGTGCATTGCACAACATAAATTATTTGTTATTTGTATTTTCCCTTTTTGTGTTTCCTCTTTCCCTCTGTATGTCTCTCTCTCTCTTTTTTTCTTTTGGCATAAAGACAATATTTTTTATCTTTATATCTTAATTTTTCCTTTATTGCTCTTTTGCATGAATTTTAAGCTTTTCCAGGTCTATCTTCCACAACCTACCTCACTTCATGCATAATCTTAGCATGAATTTCTTTTATTTTTCTTCTGTATAACTATGCATCTGAAAATCTAATGTAAGTATTTTTTAAGTTATTTAAAAAATTCTGAAATATATGGGGACAAAATCACATATCGAGTGTTGAATATGAAAGTGAAATATATGCACCAAAATGTTTCTTATACTTACTTATCAATTTAATATTTTATTCTAAACATCAAATCATTGTTGGAGAATATATCTAAATTATACAATAGAATTTCTTTAAAAAAAGTTAGGCACAATTTTGAATTTTAATAATAGTTCTCCTTATATTAGCAGTCTTACCTTTGTTCATCAAAATAAATTTTTCTCTTTATAGGCATCCAATTTTATTTTAAATCTTTAAGAAGCAAATATTTTTAAGTTCTTTATAAAAACTTACAAATTTAAATTTTCTTCATTCTTCAAATTAAAATACTTGTTACCTTCTAGAAATTTTTTAAAAATGTTTACAGTGTTATTTTATTACTAAAAGCACATTGCAAATACATACACACACACATATATATATAATCTTAAGAATATTCATTGTAATTATAATTGAGTGTAGCAATGGAATATAAGTTTCAACTATTTGAGCTAATATTCTAAAAATAATTTGTAATAAGTAATAATTCTATAAATGGATTTTTAATGTAAAACTTGATGATATAAATTTGCCTCTTTTATCATATAATCAGAGAGAACTTAAGAATTTTTAAATGATAAAAATTTTTAATATTATCTCTCAAAGTCTTTTAAATATGTGTATTAAATATGCTTTATAGAGTTTGACTTCAAGTTAGTTTTACAACAATTTAGCAATTGAGTAATGATAGTGTATATGCATAAAATAGAATAAATTGTTTTGTGTGTTAATTATGGTGGTTTAAATTATGGCTAATTATTTAAAAGTATTTTAAAGCAATGTTTTTGTGTTATGTATCCTGAGAATCTTGAATATTTTGAAATTGTTAGTTGATTTATCCTTTCTTGATTTAAGTTTTAAATATAAATATCTTTAGGGATGGCAAGAGGTGAAAGTTACTATTTGTGAGTTTAAATCACTAAAAACAATTTTCAAAATTATGTTGTTTGCCAATAGATTCAAATGTAAAATTGTATAACAGTTTCTTATACATTATTTTATTAAAGTTCATTATTAGTAAAGAAATAGCTCATGTGTGTAAAATATGAATTAATGGCATTGGTTTTATACTACCAACAAATACACAGACTGTGTCTGAAACTCATAATGTTTTTTTTTTCCTATGCTTGTTTGATCTATGGAAAATGCTACTAATTATATAAAATAAGGAAATATAGTATTTTTTTCTGTTTAAATTATTTGAAATATACAAAGTAAGCTATATGATAAAACTGGAAAAGAATTTTAAGACAAATTTGAATTAAATATAAATATTTTGTGTTTATTACTGGAATAAAAATAACTATTTGTATTTAAGTATAAATTATTATTTATATTAAATTTATAATTGTTTAAAATATTGATATTTTTTAAACATGTTTTTTTACTTTAAAAATTGCAATTGAAAAGTTAATTTACTGATGTAATTTAAAATGTGTGTGGAATTATGTCTAAACTATCAGAATGAATGTGGAAACATTAAATTAAAGTAATTGTTTCAAAACTCAATTATATATTTTTAACCTCATGGTAATTTTTAATAATTCTCATAATTACTGCTTTTAAAAAAATTTTTGCATTAAACAAATGAATCTATAAAAAGGAAAGTTTTATAAAAATAAGACATTTATTATTGTATACCTGCTTGAAAACTTTAATTAATTTTAATTCATTAAATATTGCCTTGGGAACTTTGGGAGAGAAAAGGCATTTCAAAGTTTATAAAAACTTTGAAATAAACAGTTTCTAATTGTTCCTAAATTTAGTTCTCAAGTTCAGATTTTTTAAATTAAAATATTTTTTGGTTGATTTTAGGTTGGTTCCATCATTTTAGGATTAAGCTACTTTAAAATATGCTGATAAAAAATAATTTTAAAATATCATATTTTGCCTAGTCTGATTGTTTTTAAATTATAGTATTTAATATTTAAAATTTCTGATTCTTAATATAGTTTTCTTTCTTTTTTTTGCTTTAAATGTTTAATTCAAATTATTTATATATTTACAAATTTCATTCATTTTGATCTATATCATACTAATATATACTACGAAATTATTATTTAAATTTTATAATATATGTTTCACTATTTTATCATGAAAATATTAGTTTTTAATAATTTTTTTGTCAAAGCATATAGTTATTAATCCTGATTGTTAATCTCCTTGATATACTTCAAATAAAAGTTATTATAAATGGATGAGGTAAAAGGAATTTCAGTTTCAATTATACTTGTGCAGAAATTTCTTCTCAACTTCATTTACATTTATTATTTTATATTGTAAAATTCTTGTGAACTTTTAAGTCTATGCGAATGATCAAGGTGGCTTAGAAAGGGAGATGGGTCTAATTTTAGATCATGAAGCCATGAATTATTATATTTCTACTAGGCATCAGTTTTATTCTTGGAAAAAGAATGCTTCGAGAATAAAATTGGGAATTTTTATGTGGATTGCTATGCAAGCTAATTAAAATTATCAGGGATAGCAAGGTCCCCCCATCCCTCAGTATCCTGTATTTTAGGAATTAACACAATGTGAATCAAGTTATTAAAGGACTTTTGAAATATCAATACTAAAGATTGGTTTTAACAGTCTTCTTAAGAATAAAAATAAATTTATTGTTAACAATTAACTGCATAATTTTTAATTTTTCAGTTTTTATTATTATTTTAACTTTTAATTATAATTAAAGCAATAATAGTTACTTAATATACAAGATAAAATATGTATTATGTATTTTCGAAATTTACTTATTGACAGTAAAATGAATTTATTGCTGTTTTTATTCATTTTTTCTATTAAAAATATTTTTTAAAAGTCAGTACAAGATTAGAAAAGTTAGGTAAAGCAATATTAAAATTTTATTCAGAAGTGTTATGGTTATAATGTGTGCGTGCATTTTGTTGCAACTGTGCACAATCAACATCTAAATCATTGTAAAATTTTCAGATTTTATACAAGTTTGCTATAATTTTCTTAAAATTAAATTTTTATATTATTGATTTTTGAAATTTCCAAAAATATTTATTCTCTGTTTTTTTATGATAGTTGTATGCATTTTTTGAATGATTTTTTTTATTAAGTGAAAAGTACTATCATATTTAAAAATGCTTTATAAATAATATTTTTGGCTTAATAGTTTTTAAATATTAAATTAAATAGGTTTTATTCTAAACACATACACACATATATTTCCCTTACACTTTTAAAATAGTCTAAGTTGTTTGCTTTGAATGAAGATCTAATACTTAAGTTGCATGATTCTTTAAATTTAATATTGCACAGAACGTAATTAAATATTATTTTCTGTAGATTTTTTGTTTTGTTTGCTGTATAATATAAATTTTTGGAACTGATGACATGCTACAAAATTTCAAGTGATCATTATTAATTTAATTAAAAACATTTCAAATGTCATACAATTTTTTCCAAACATAATGTAATTGTATCATCAAAATATTTTCTTTTTATGTGTGCAATAAATTAATATTTTTTCGTCAAATTTTTTCTTGCAGTCAGATGTTCTTATACTTGTGGTACTGTTAGAATTTAAATCATTCATATAAATATATTCTCATTTATCAAGTAACTAAAATATTCTATCTTGGAAGTTTAAATCTTTTAAAAACATATCTCAATTGATTACTTCTTTTCTATTTTATTCAAATATATTTGTTTTCTCTATTAATTAGAAAGGATTAGTTGTTGATGAAACAGGAAAAACAAAGAAACTTCGTCCTGGTGAAGTATTAGAAGTAGCACAACCAAAGAGAAGGAAAAGTATTGATGCCAGACGTGTTAGGTATAAAAATAATTATTTTTTAAAAATAAAGTATTCCAAATTCTAAGCAAGATTAAGCAAACAATGTTTATTTCTTATGGATAATTTTAATGAACTCTATGTTTAAGAATTTATAATGAAAATTAATTTAAATAGTAGTTACTCAAAAAGATATGCAATATACATATTTTTCCATACATATATATAATACATAAATATGTATTATATATGTATTAACTCACTCACTCACATGTGCACACACACACACATATATGTATATAGTTCTATTCTATGATTGAAATGTGCATTTATAAAAGGAATCATAAAATCACATAAAAGAAAAGGCTAGAAAAATTTATTTTGCTTTTTTATGATATTTTCTTTTACATTTTTTTAAATAATTACTTTAATTAAAAAATTCATAGAAATATTATGTGTTTATGCTATTATTTTACTTAGAAAATATTTTTATAACGCTTTGTTAAATTCTATTAACTTTTATTAAAATTTAATAATTGCAAAATTTGATCACATTTAATAAATACTTTAAAATTATTACCTATCTTTGGTTTTTGTATAAATTATGTAGCATAGTTTGGGTTTATAGTTTAGTTATTGCTTTATGATATATTTTATGCTAATATTATTGTGGTAATAAAATGTTGAATGATACTTAAATTCCTTAAAAATCAATGCAGTTTTCATTTTATTTCAGTGTTTCAGAACTTCAGGAAATGATTGATAAACCTTGCACGCCTTTAAAAGCCATTCCAGGAGATGAAAAATGTGCACCATCCATTTTAGATTTCCAACAAAATTATTCTGCTGTTGAAGGTATTTTTCAGTGTCTTAATTTTTAATGTTTGAAAATTGTAATTTTCTGCTGTACAAATTATTGCAATGTATATTGCTATTTTTTGTACCAAAAATGAAGTTTGGGGGGGGGGGAATTTCTAAAGAAAAGTTGAAATTTTTGATTAACTGTACAAATTTGTTTACTTTTAAGCTGTGATATACACAGACCTTTCCTATTAGGGGGTTTACATTCTAAAGAACACTTAGGGGTAAGTGCGAAGGTGAAAATTAAAAATCTGCCAGTCTATGGGGAAGGGGAGGTTTAAACCCCCAAACCCTCCCCTGGGTTTGGGGTTTCAAGAGGCTGCTGGGGACTGCTTATAAGATTTTTAGAATTTTATCACTCCATCTTAATAATTTTCTTATTTTGTTCTTTCATATTTCTTATACATTTCATATAATGTTTTGCTTAAATTTAATTTTTGTATAGGTGCAACAGCTTATTTATCATTCCAAGTTGAAGGCAATCCAGCTCCACAATTCCATTTCTATAAAGGAATTTCAGAAATTTTTGAAGGAGGTCGATATAAAATATTCACTGATGGAAATACTAACACAGTAGCCTTATGCATCAGAAAATCAAAAGCCCAGGATGAAGGCAAATATAAAATTGTTGCATATAATGAAGTTGGTGAAGATTCACAGGAAGTCAGTCTTTTTGTCAGTGGTTAGTATACTTTTGATCTATTTTGCCCAAAAATAAATTTTGGAACTTATTAACAATTTTATATATTTTCAAAATAGTTGTTTAAATTGTAATAATCAATTAGTAAACATACGAAGAGATTTGCATTTGTTTATATACATATATAAATTGGATTAATTTTATTATAATTTAGCTCATATCTTTTTAGTTAAGAAATGTTAGTATTATGCATTCAAATTTTGTTTATTGTTAATTTATTTATGCAATAATACTAATAAAGTTGCTCTAAAAATATGGTTTCATGTTTAAAACAAACAAAATTATAGAACTTAAATTAAATTCATTGTAAATATTAAGCATAAAAAACAGCATTTCTAAAAATTGTTTACTGGTAATATTCATTCACAATTTATAATCTAAAAACAATCATCACAGGCAATCACCACAATAGAATATATTCATTTTTCAGTATCTTAAAACAAAATAAATGCTTAAATGTAGCATTTTTTGTGATATTAATTTTAAAATTGTCTATATTACTTTATGTGCAACATAATATAAGAATTGAGGATTAATTTCTTATAACAACATTAAACTTTGATATTTCCTTTTCAGATGAAAGTGGTATGGATTTCAGAGCAATGTTGAAAAAGAGGTATTTAATTTTGATAACTAATAAAATCATCACTAGATTGGAAAAGATTTAAAATACTTATATTCCTGGAAATTTTTAAAAAATATATATTTTTAGTTATTGAGAAATGTATTCAATTGCAAGATGAATTTTAAGGAAATTGAACTATTCAAATTGCAAAAAATTGTACAACGATTTTAATATTATTAATTGAAATTCATTTCAGTTTTAGTTTGTGTAATAATGGGAATTTTTATTATATAAATTAATATGCATCATTTTTTTATTCACATGTTTAACTGTTTTAGTGATAATATTAGAGAAGATTCCAAAACCTTTTTACTGGAAGTGAGATGCATCACTTTAAAAATTTTGTTTTAAAATTCCAATCTACCGTCTCTGATTTTATGTAACTATTTCATAAAGTGGTTTAATTTAATCTTATTATTTTCATTAATGAAGTGAAGAGTTTTTTGGTGAAGTTATTGAAAGAAAAAAAAGAATTTTAAAGAATGTCATTAACTATATTTTTTATGCTAGACAATATGCAAAATGGAAGGAAGAACAAGAGGATCCCAATTGGAATCTTAAACCACCAGAAAAAGAAAGAAGACCATCATTGCGTGGAACAAAGGTAGTGTTTTTTTATTGTAATTGCTTATATCCTCTCTTAAAATCTAACCAATTTATTCAATTAAATTTTGTAGGGAAAAAAATAATTTTTTTTAAAATTTAGATATGAAGTTTTTTAATAATATGTTTCATTTTACTTAGGTCAGTGTAATTTTATAAACTTATGTAGAAAAAGGAATTAATTTTTCCTTTACTGTTTTAAATTTTTTAACTATGCAATGTGTTAGTTTCATTTTCATATTTCACCTTTGAAATGTGATTTGTAAATTTTTAACATTATAATCACTCCAGTATATTTTGTATAATTGGTTAAATTTTGAAAAGAAAAAAAAAGGGGGAACTTGAAAAAAGCCAGTAAAAAAAGTAAACATTATTTAAGTATATTAGGTGGGTTTTTTTTTTCAGATTTTTGTTAAATATATTTTTATTGTAGAATTTATTTGAAATTTGAATCATTTTTCTTCATAAATTCTGAATGTCATATAATTATTAGAAATACATATTTATTAATATTCCTTTTTAAATAGATGTAGTTTTATCATTCAAAATATTGTTTATACTTGCTTATAAGTGTTTTTTGCTTTTTGTGCCTGTTGTTAATATTTCAGAATTATGATTTTCAAGCAAAACAATTTGAATTGGTGCATTTTTATTTCAATGTGGAGATCTATTTTTTTCTTTTATTTTTGTATTAATTTCTTTAGTTTTTTTTTTTTTTTTTTTTTTATTCTTTGCATTTTTTGAGATATTTTAGTTTTGTAAGACATTAATCAAAATGTAGCTCTTAGAAGCCTCAAATATTCTGCAATTTTGAATAACACATTTTTTAAAAAGAATGTTAGAATCATAGTAGCATTTTACTTATTTAAAGGCACACATTCATTGCATTTTTTGCTCCTAACTTAATATAAAATGCAGAATTAAAAATATCATATATAGATATTTAAAATTAATTCATAGTTGTGCATGCATTTGCAAGAAAATTTAATTAACTTTTTAAAGAAACTTTAATAGACTTTTCTTTTTTTAAGAAGTATATACGTTTAATGATTCTAATGTAAAGATTATCTGCTTGTTATACATGTTTGGGACCTTAGCTTTTTTGTTTGTTTGTCTATACATGTTTAAATCTAGTCATGTGATTGCTAGTTAAAAAGCAATCTGTTGCATCAAATGACTCATATTAATTAACTATAGGAGGACAGCCCTATCACATTCAGAAGGTTTTCTTTAGCTGATGCTATTCCGGACTGGCCTACTCTGGCGAAAGTAGACATATTTAGCCTGGAGGAGGTTTGACCCTTAAATATTCATATGCAAAAGCATATCCCCAGTTGCTAATCTAGGAATTTTTTGAATCCTGCAAATTTTGATTCCACAGCTGGCTTTGAGCCACTTCTGCTTTCTGTGACTCTATGTGTGCTCTTTACATGTTTGCTTTTTTTGTGTGTGTGTTTGTATTTCAAATTTGCTATAGATGTTTTGTGTGTCCCTTTTTGTCCTATTTATGTTTTGTGTATTTTTAGTTGATTTGTTAAACTTGGAATTTTTCTTCCTTTTTTTAGTTTTTCTTTCTGGTTAAATTTTTTTTAATACAAAATGTTGATGTTTTTGTTAGTAAAGTTGTGCTTTTTCAAAATTTATTTTCTACTAAAAATATATGTTGCAATTTTTTGAAATAAACCAGTTTTTTTCAGTTTTAACTTTAACTAAGAATTTCCTGGTTTATTTTAAATAATTTTCTTATTTAATAATCCATTTTTCTACATTTACACTACTCAATGTTATCATTTTAGAAAAATATGAAGATGAACTTAATAATTATATCTAAGACCTACAAATGTTGCAATCATATTAATTTCCTTTAATCTGAATTAGTGACCACTATTAAGGAAATAAATAAATGTAAAAATTATGTTTGTAATTCATGCTTTGATTTAATGAAAGTATAATCTAATGTTATGTAATACTTTTAAGAACTATGACAGATTCTATCTCATTTATTACTTTTGATCAATCTAGTCTTCTGTGCTGTTTACAATATTAATTTAAGTCTTATTTTAAAGAATAAAATGAAATTTCCTTTGGATTTTTTTATCACATGATACAATTAGAATTTTGAAAAGTATTTTTTTTATATATTTTTGTTTTTGATTTTTTAAAGTTTGTTTTTGTTTTCATGACATATTTTCCCCATAGAACTAATGCTTGCATGATACACATATTAAAATGTATTTTAATAAAAGAAAAACTCTTTGAAAATTACTTTTAGGGGCATTGCTCGTATAAGAAGTATTTTAAAATTTAGAATGAGTAGTCTTTAGCTAGGTTGTATTTGTTGAGTTATATTAAAATAACTTGGTGGTTTTTTTTCCAAATTGCATTTTAAATATTAAAAAAATTTAAAAGCATTAAAAAATTAGAAAAGTAATATCTTTTAATAAATACATGCTTGAATTAATGAAAATTTAGCAAACTTAAATAGCTGATAATGATTTAGCTATTTATTTACCAATTAAAACTAGAGCTTTCATTTAAGAACATTTTATTTTAAATTATTTTTAGTAGTATAAGTATAAATTTTTATGATTTATATTTTTCTTGAAATTTTTCAGCAAATAATCTTTTATAAAACTGAAAATAATATTTTGCTGTTAAGATTAATCTTTGACAATATTTCTGTGCATTTTTGTGTACTAAAGATTTTTAAAATTCTGTTCATTTACTCTCCCCCTACCTCCCCCCCCCCTCCACCAAAAAAAAGTTAAATTTTCAAAGAGTTTGTAAAGGAATTACTAATTTGTCTTAAACATTTCTAGTTAGGAAACATGGGTATTTTATTAAATGAATGTATTATTTAAAAACTGAATCCAAAATATGTTGAAAAACTGTTCACAAGTTCTTACAGATTGTTTTTCTACTATATCCAGAAAAAGTACAAATTTCAAATAATTTTAGTTTGTAGTAAGAAATATTTTTATAAAAATGCTTAGAAGCATGTCTGTTAAAAATAAAGGAAACAAAAAGCAAACAAAGCTAATTGTGAAATGATTGTAAAAAAGTTAAACTCTCCTATTTTAAAAAATTTTGTTGATATAAAGTAAGTGAAGTTAATTTTTAAAAATTATACTTAAACCAGCAAGTACAATTATTGAAAGTTTTTTCATTATCAATTATCGATTTATAAATTTTTTTTATTGAAAATTCTCCATGTTTCCTACTGATAAAAAATATATATATTTCTTAACATTATGTTTACATAATTGTAGTTTACATAACAATTATGTTTGTGATTGAAATGTAACTTTTATGTTTAAGTGTCTTTAGATAGTTTTTCATTGTAGGTACTACTTTAAATAACACTTGTTTTGTATCAAATTGTGTATTTTGTTGTAACATAAAAATGTGCAATATTCTAACTGGTCTTAGAAACTGTAGCACCACATGTTTGTTACAAAATTAATTTTAATTTAAATAATTAATTATGGTATTATATGCGATTTATGCTTTTTCTTCTCAAAAATATTTTATTCTTATTAGCCAAAAGCAAAGTTAAATAAACTTTTCTTGTCTTTGATAATTGAATCATATTTAAAAAAATACAAATATATTAATTTCTCCGAGTTGGAAAATTTTTTTATTTCAGAATAGGAGCATAATTTTATATAAAATGGAAGGTATCTTATATTTTTCAAATATTAATGGGAAAATTTAAATTGTTTCAAACATTTTTTACATCTTAAATGAAAATCTAAACAAAAATAAAATAGTTCACTTTTCCTTGGTAAAACAAAAAGATGAGTTTTTTATTTTTTTTGTTTGTAAAAAAAAAAATTTACTAGTCTGAATAAGAAAAAAAGTTTTAATTATAATTTTTAAAAGTATTTCTAAGGAGAAATTACTGCATAAAATGCTGAGCAACAATAATTTTTCTTATAATATAGTATTTAACTTAATTTCAACTGCAAATATGTTTTTTTTATGTGAATTGACATTAAAACATTTTTTTCCTTTCAGATTTTTAATTAACATGATTAGAAAAAATAAATTTACTTAAATGAATTTATGATTTTATTTGGTGCTGCAGTTTATTTAATAACCTTATTTGTGATTGTGTGTGTTATGTGTAATCCCTTAATATTTAGTTCGCCTGTGTTGTATTGTAGAACGGTGAACGCAGGGGATCACATGAAAGCCGTCGGCCATCTTTAGCTGAATTGATTCCTGATTGGCCAACTCTGCAGAAGGTCGTCAGAGACTCTGAGGTTGGAGGATGGATAAAGATGAATTCAATTTTTGATTTCTAAAAATCACTTTCCTCCTCATCCTCTTTTTCTCTTTCGCTTCATCTTGATAATTTATTGCTCTTACATTCTAGATGTTCTCCATTCTTTGCTCGGCAGCTTCTGCAGTCTTTATGACAACTAAGCTTAAAATGCAACTGTATACTATTACACATTAGTCACGCAGTTCTGTTTCATTCACTAGAGTTTTAATATAGCCTTTCTTATGAGAATTTCGAAGGGAAGAAAAGAGACTTCTGTATATATATAAAAAATATTCCTGTTTATATATATTTCTATCAAACTTTAAATTGTGTATGGGTTTTAGATGTAATAGTCATATTTTTATACAACAATATATTGCTTCTAAAATTTTACATACATATTCTGTATTTTGATTAAAACTTTTTAGAAATGATTTAACTTGACTATAATGCTTCTTATTGATTTTTGTTAATGAATTCTGTTTTATTTTAAATTGTTGTAGTCATGGCTGAAACAATTTTTAAAAAGTTATATCATGAATATAAACATAAAAGAAAGAAATTATGAGAGTTTTTCAGTATGCCACACATTGTTGGTTTGGATGATAACATTTTAAATCCATTTAAGATGAAGTTAGGAAAGTTCTGACCTCAAATTTTTATTAGAAATCTAAATTGAAATGGCAAAAAAATTGTGTAACAAAACTTTTGATATATTAAGATTTTAATTATAACTATTTAACATACCCATTGTTTATGTGGTTCTTGAAGTTGACCTTCACTTATCCATTCTAGATTTTACATGCTGTCT
>BMAO01003470.1:21249-139042 GCA_019973975.1 Trichonephila clavata
ACCAGTACGTTCTTCTTACAAATTTTTTTTTTTTTTTGATGGCGCTTCCTATTGGTATTTTAACCTTTGCAGACCTAGTACATTCCCCAGGAGCTGGTATCACTTTTTAGCACAGCACCATATAGGTGATACCAATTACCACTTACAAAGTAGGAATTGGCGTTAAAAATTTTTTTATATTATTATTTTTGAAATATCTGTTTGGATTGTACAGAAACAAATCAGATAATTTAAATTTTTCTCAGTATTAGAAATTTTTGTTGATTATTTTACTATGTTTCTTTCTACTCAAACTAAGTATACAGACATGCATTTTTGCTTAGTTGTCATGGCATCTTCTTGCAATCTTATTCTTTGGCTCCTTTGCTTTGGACAAATTTAGCTATGCTTGCATCACTGGAAAAAATCAATAAAAAAAAAAGGTTTTATTGATTTCTGAAGCTTTTCTCAATATTCTTGGTATTGTAATCATGGTAAGCATAGCTAAAAGAATCAAGCTCTTTCTGTGATCAAACTTTTCTCTTTCAGTATTGCTAAATTGGATGCATTTGGAGTGGATTTTGATTTTGGAGCTTTATAACAATGAGTTTATCTTCCTTGGTGCATTTGCTGTGTTTGCTAAGTTAAATAAAGGCAATAGAACCTGAAATTTGTTTGAACTTCAAATTCGTGAATTTTTTAAATAACAACTAACTACTTTATTTTAATTTTTCTTTCCTGATAATTTTACACAAGCTATTCATATAAAATTTTAGATGAAGAACATGCAAACGACATCTCTTTGTCCTTTTTAAATTTTCAAAAGTCATTGAGTAATTAGAAAATAAATTTTCCACAATATAAAATCATAATTTCAGATCTTCAATATGAAAACACTGAGATTTTTGTTGTTCATAACATAAATGACTTTGCTTATGAAGTTTTACTCTGAACGGTAATAAATTGTAATTTATAAAAGATTAGTTTTCGTAATAAGTTAAATATTTTTCTTTTATTTTTGTACAATTTTCATCAGAATATTTATATCTAACTATGTTCTGATAATAATTATTAGCTTTTAAAATCATCATTTTTTTAGTGTGTAATGATACTTTTATTGAACTATTGTTGTGAATTCTCTTTAACCTTATTTAACCATTTTAACTTGGAAAAAAAAAAACACATTTTACTTCGATTTTTTTTTTTTTTTTTTACCAAATTTTAAACTGATGAAAATATTTATTATAATACTATTGAAATTAAATATATCAGTTGAAAACAATTGAGGAAACATTTTGAAAAATCTAAAAAAAGTCTTTTCCACAATTGTCTTATTGTAGACCAAAACTGTGATGTAAATTTTACAAGAAAGTTATTTTGTATTTTAATTATTATAAATATTTTTAATTCAACAAAAATCACTACATATTTGTCTCAGTGAAATTAATGAATGTTTCTTATGATATGAAAATAATTTACATGGACCTATTATTTTACATGAAATGTATCATAATAGTTTCTCATTCCAATGTATCAAATGCAGTTAATGTTATTTTGAAAAAAGAAATTTTGCTGCAAAATCTTTATAAATTAAAATTCCAAAATCATGTTGTGGCAAAGTTATGCAGAATTTTTAATCCACAGTTTATTAATGAATTTAAAATTATTTTAATGAGACTTTAATATAAATATTTTATAATGCAGTGTTCTATTGTAAATTGATTCCAGCTTTTGTTTATTTGGGAAGTAGTAACACTTCTTATGTAATATTTTTGTGATTTATTAATATGTTTTTGCATTACATGTATGCTTTAATTTAAGTATTGCTTTATGAAAATAAAACTAATGATTGAGTGTGTATTTTTTACTAATCTGATTTGATGTAATCAGAAAACTAACGCTTTCTTTATAACTTAGAAGTGTATTGATTTTAAAATTTTATTTTTATTTATATTTTAGTAAAAATAATTACCTTTATTATAGAATAATTTATCCTTCATTAATTTAAATGTATTTATTAATTTTTATTATAACTGAAGGCAAATTCTAAGCTTATAAGATATTTGTTTTTAATGCTTGGTATTTTTAACTTCGTGAATGTTTTAACATCATTTAACTTTTGCATGTATATATTTTTAGATTTATTTTTAGTAATTTTCTTTCTATGTACATGTATATAATTTCTGTAATACTTAGCCTTATTTGTTGTGATAAATATATAATAGCTAATCATTGGTTCTTAAGTCCTTTTTTTACTGAGTTATTTAGTTTAAAGCAGTTTAATATAGTTTGATATTTACTTGAGAAATATAGAATTATGTTTTTTTTTTTTTTTGTATTGCTGAAGTAATATAATTTTGAAATGCTTCTGAGAAGTATTACAATAGAATTATCTTTCTTTGATCTCAAAATATATGTTACTATCTATATTTTTTCTGTAGAAACAAAATTAAAATATCATCTTATATATATAAATTATTATGGAGTTTATATTCACTTAACTATTGGTAGTTTCAAGCAATTGTGTTCATTAAATATTAGATAGGTTATATGTTGACCTTATTTTTGGAAATGTACTCTTTGTGTGCATGCTTGCTGATTATTGGAAGCCTTTGATTTTTCATTTATTGACATGGGCATATAGTGCTTTTGAATGTATCTTTATTTTTCTTGATTTGAACAGTTGCAAAAAGAAATCTTAATGGATGGAATAAAAATTGTATTTGCTTTATTTACTTTCTTCTCTTTGCAGGTTTCTTTTTCTTTCTTCTACTATAGTATCTATTTTATTTTTAATTTTCTTTACTTTTTTTTCCTTTTACATTTTATTATTTCTTCAGATATGTAAGCAATTTTGCAAAATTAAATTTACATTAGAAATTTTATTTACTTGATTTTAATACAATTGTGTGTATTGTATTATATTCTTAGAAAAAAGATGAATTTCTTAAACCACTTGTTGATACACGAGCAAAAGAAGGAAAAGACAAAAAAGTACGTCTTGAAGCTGTATTTTCAAAGATGAATGTGAAGGCAAAATGGTATAAAGGAAAAGAGGAGCTCTTTCTTGGCAAAAAATATCATATGCAGAGTGAAGGAGATTTGCATGTTTTGATAATTAACAACCCAGTTGAAGAAGATTCTGGTCGCTATAAGATTGAATGCATGGGTGTTAGCAGTTCCTGCATATTAGAAGTTGATGGTAAATATTATCTATATTCTTTTGTATTCTCCAATAAAAGTTTTGAAAGAACAATATAAATTCATATACATATTATTTATCACATACTTTCAATGTATTGCTGAATTGTAAATAAATATGCGTGCATATTGTTGTGCATTGTATCTTTTTTTATTTCTCTAAAAAATTTTTATACAACTAAATTCTAATATTTTTTTAATATCATTTGTATCTAATAGTAATAAACTTAACACTAATAATTCTAATAATTTATTCTTATACTTCTTACTTATAATCTTAATATGTTTCTACTAAAGGAAAGTGTGTAATTCAGGCCTATTCTATTTTTGTAAACATTGTAAAATCCTACATATTTTATTTTTCAAATAATTGAGTTTGATAACAAAGAAGTGCCTCATATTGCTATATAATTCTTACATCCCACAAAACTTATCTCTGTTCTGCTGCATTTTTTTTAGCTTTTAAAAAAAGCTTTTATTATAATAATTTTTATTTTCTCAACAATATAATAAATTTTTTCATGAAATTCAATATATTTTTCACAATAAATATTTAATGGGCAATGCTAGATTTATTACAGTCACTCTCAAAATATGGATCAGAGATTAGAGCATATAGTCTTCTCAACAACTAATTCTTACATTTCATATATTTCAGAACCTGATCCAGTTTATAAATTTACAAAAAAGCTGAATGAAACAACAGACGCTTATACAACAAAGGATGTTGTGCTTGAATGTGCTGTGAATGATTATAAGGCTTGTGTGAACTGGTACAAAGATGGACAAAAAATTGAGGTTTGTTGAAATGGGTTTTATGCACTTGCAATTTTTTTTTATTTTAGTATAGTAATTTTAGGTTCTACATAGTGTAAGTTTACTTACAATATCAAATTATGATTAAACTAATTATATTGAAAATTGAGTGAGAATTAAATGTAAAACCTTCAACATTTTAATTTCTTAGTTAACATAAAAAATTAAGACTATGTCTACAGTATTTTGTTATATGTTAATAGAAATAATAAGACAGTTAAAATGTTATATAGAGATATATTAAGAATATATTTTGGTATTTTAAAGAAGGAAACATTTTATATCTGTTTTCAATTGGTTTGAATTCTGATACATGTAATACTTTTCTCTATTTTTCTTTGAGTCTTATAACTAGAATATGCATACTTTGATTGCATATTAAGATTAAAGTGTTAGAAATAAACAGATTTTTCCTTAGGAAATTAATAGCTATATTTATTTATTTAATACTATTTCAGGCATCTGATAAATATGTGATTGAAGCAGATCCTCTTGGAAGAAAGCTTCTAAAAATAGTTGGCCTCACTCTTGCTGATAATGGTCAATATATGTGCAAAATTAATGCAGAAGAGAAAACTGAAACAAAGCTTGTTGTAACAGGTATGTAATGTGTAGTTTTAAATTTAAAAGAAAGAAAGTAATTAAGTTGGTATAAAAGCATAATCAAAGAATGTAAATACAATTAGATTGCTCCTGATAGGAGGCTGTTTTGAATTAAAAGCACATTTTTTAAAACTTATATCATTGATTAAAAAACAGTTTTGTATGTCTGATGTAGATTTATGAATCGTTTTATTTTTGTCCGAAGGTTTTTAGATAATGGTTATTCTTTCAAAAAAATTATGTGAATTTTCTTTTCATCTCTTTTATAAGCTGTTATATCATTATTATTAAAGATTAATTTTTACAGTGTTTTTTTAAAATTTCTGTTTTGATGTTATTGTAACTCTTTTTCAAGTTTTTCAAGTACACTAAAGCTAAGTCAAGATTCACATATTTTGGGTGGTACTTTAATTCAATTATTTTTTTTAAATTTATTTTTTTTCCTTTTATTCTTATTCTTTATTTTTTTTTTAAGTTTTAATATATCTTTGAAACAACATATTATAAAACTCTGAAGCATTTGTATCATGTAAATGTAAATGATTTGGAAAAACTTTTTTTTTTTTTTTACAAACATTTTTTTTTATGTTTAAAGAAGGAATTTAAAACTAAATCATTTTTTAAAAATAGTGTGAAAATATCTTTTCCTTATGTTGATTGAATATTTCAGATCAACTGTTTAAATTTTCAAAGCCTCTTAAGAGTATCAAAGTTGTAGAAAATACAGAAGCTATTCTTGAGTGTGAATTGGATGACTGGGAAGGAAAAGTTCAATGGTTTAAAGGTGATAAAGAACTAAAAGCAGATCCTGTGTAAGTATCAAGGAATTAAATATTAGGACTATAATAACAGTTATTTCAGTGTTATTATTTTTGTACATTACTAAATACATATAATATTTGTATTCTTTTGAAAATCTATAAAAGTAACTATGCTGTGAATTTTAAAAAATTAAATTTGTAATATTAAAGCAATTATCTAGATATTTGGATGTAAGTCTATCAAATATTTAATTAATATAGCTCAAATTTATCTATTTTGGAATAAATATTTTGTTAATAAACTCATTTGGTATTTATAGAGTTGAACAAGTTGCTCAGATCCGACGCAGAAGATTAGTTTTCAAAGGCGTGCGTTTAACTGATGAGGGAAAATACACATGCAAATCAAATGCTGACAGTACTGTTTGTGAAATGATTGTTGAGCGTGAGTATTACTACTTATATGTTCTGTTTTCATACTACATTAATATTGAGGGAAATTTTGCTCATATATTTTAATATTTCCCTTTTAATTAGCTGCAAATAAGATTGTGAAAAAACTAAAGGACTGCATTTTACTGGAAAGAGCAAAAGGAGTATTGGAAGTTGAAATGTTAGATAAGAAAGCTCCAGTTGAATGGTTTAAAAATGGAGAAAAAATTACACCAACTGATAGGTATGTATCTATTTTTTTTTTTTTTAGTTTCAAAACTTGAGTATTTAACCCTCAAACCATTATTTATTTCATGTCGTTATAAAATAATTCATAAAACAATTTTTTGTTTTGTATTTTTGAAGAGGGGGACATATTTAAAAAGGTTCATTAACTTTCACTTGAATACATTTTAATGTTACTTCTCTAGGTTTTTACAATATTTTCCTGATTATTATACTACACTAAAAGAGTCAAAGAATCATTCAACTTTTTTACAAACTTGTTTTGCGTCTCTCTACTTCCTTTATGCATTGCATCAATATGAGAAATTTTGCAAATGTCATTCAGTTTCATTCAGCAATTTGCATATTTTTTTAAAATTCTTTTTATAAAGTTCCATAATTAGGATTTATAATTACATCAAATATTTAGTAGGTGTTAAGTGACTGCAGTAATCTAGAGGTCATAGTTGCAAACTCATGACCAGTGTTGTTTCTGTTCAATCGTTTGCTCAAATCTTCGTACCACTTAAGACCTGCCTTGTAGAGAGACAAATTTGTTGAAGTTCAAAGTCCTTGCATTGAAGTGTTGTAGATTTGATTTGATTTTTTTTTTTTTTACATTTCACTTTGAAACTATGCAATAGCTATTGGCAAAGGGCCACATGATTTTTTACCTTGGTCAAGTGAGGAAGATTACACCTGAGCTGGCACCTCATTCTCCAAACTTCCACACCATGGTAACATGTATACTTTAAGTTTTGAGAGATATAACATGTATCAACAGCTCTTTCTACTTGGTAGGTCTTTGATGGTACATAGACTCTAATCTAGAACTTAACAACACTGGTCACTAGTTCGAGACCTTAATCACTTGGTTACCACAGCTACAGGAATGATTTAGAAGTGTAAAGATAGGGATGTTAGCTCAGGTACTGATCTTGTCACAAAACCATGGCTCAAATTTAAGAGGTCCATCACCGATAGTCCTTTTTTAATATGGTGTTAATAACTAATCAATTAATCATTAAAAGACATTAAGTAATTGCAATCTTGTTATCACTAACTTTAATTATTTAAACTATAATACTTCTTTGATGAGTTTTGCCATCAAACTATTTACAAGGTATAAAATAGTATAATAAAAAAGTTACATAATAGCAATCGATATCTTAATATATATATATATATATATATATTAAAGGGTTAGATCAGGGAAATTGGACAGATAAGATTTTAGATCCCTGAATACCGATGCTCTAATAATTGGCAAATGTTTCTTCCAAGAATTGCATCAGTTTCAAAATTACTTAGGATTTACTTGCTTCAAAATTACTAAGTTTTGTTAATTTAATGTTTACTAAAAATGTAATTATTCTAACATTCCTGAAATATAAATTTTCTAATAAAAAATTAATAAATGGCTATTTTAAGTATTATAATAATAATCAAATTGTATCCAATTATTATACAGACTCTCTTTTTATGTTTTTATCTGATAAAATGTAACGATCAGCTTATAATTTTAGTTTTTGTTACTCTATATCACATGTGATCAAATTAATCACTAGGTTTATAATATTTTATACAATTGTATGCTTCAATATGAAAAAAATGCTGTGTTTTTTAAAAATAGTTTAATAATCAGGCACTTGTGCAAAAAGCTTTCCCTTTTCGTTATAGCTTAAAAAACTAGATTTATAATAACTTTTTCAACCTAAGTCTTTACCATGGTTTCCTGTCCTTAGTAAAAGCATGATTAATCATAAGTAAGAGATAAAAAAAAATAAAGAAAACAAGTATAACACACACCCAAATTTCTAATGAACATTGAATGAACACCTTTATTGAACAAATTCATTCAGTTATTATTTATTCATTAACTTTAAATTAGTGAGGTGGATGGGCCTGAAAATCAATATACATTTCCTTAAATTTTAGAATCAAACTAGTCATGACCATTCTCACTTCTTTTTCAACATTTTTTTCACTCGATACTTGTTCTTTTCAGTCATGGGTGCTTTTAGAGTTTAAAACTGAATAAAAATCTGTAGAGTTTTTTCACTTGGAAGGAATTATTCATCTTTTTTTGAAATCCAAAATTTAATCGATTCTATTTCACCAAATTTTGTTCTTTATTGACTTAAGATGATTTTAAAAATAAGTTCAGATGATGCATGGGTATATATTGAAGGAATGGATTTTGAATTCGTTGAAATTTATCAATATCTTGATTTCAATAGTATTCTTAAAATAGTATAATTTTACAAAAATGAATTTTATAGTTTAAAAATCAATGCATACTGTGCTCTCTTCAATGTTTTTGCCTTTTCACAATTGTGTTGCTCTCTAGGGGAATACTTTTCTTATTTGCATTAATTTATAACTGTTCAATAAAAACCAGTTAATAATTTTTTTAGTCATCTCAAAATTATTTATCTGAGATTATAAACAAAAACTAATGCAAGAACACCACATGAAATTAGCTTTTATATGTATGAACAAACAGAAATCATAAAAAAATGTTATGACATCACAAAAACAATGCAGAATTTTTAAAGAATGTTATCTAGTAATAAACACTGAAAAATTTTGAGAAGCTATGAAAACCACTTTTAATCTTTGTACAATAATATCTAGCAATAAAGCAATAAATTACTTGATTCAGTTATAGATATATATACTAGTTTCTTTAGATGTTATATTTTAACAATGTACACAAAAAAGAAAAAATAATCATGAAAGCTTTTACAGTATGCTGCCGTACTCTGGGGAGCCATGACACGCACTTTGAGGAAACTGTTAGTATGATAATTTAAAATTTTAAAAAATGGGGATTTTATCTAAAGAAATAAGTGTAAATGCTGATTTTCATTCTAAGTGAGATGTCTACTGATTCTAAATTTTATTTAATTGAGAGATAAGTTTAAAAAAAATTTAAGAAATGAATGTGTTAATTGCCTTTAATTTAAACCAAAAGATTATTAATTAGAATAAAGTAATTCTCTGTATATTGGTAATTCTAACAAAATTATTATGATATTGTAATGACTAAAAGTAGATTCTTGATTTTAATTTGTTTTCATTATCAGATTTTTTATGCGAAACTATTATGTGTATTCAAATTGGTAATATTTATTTTACCTCTTTTGTACTGTTTTTCATTGTGGTATGAGCCTGTCTTTTATTTATTATATTTTATAAAATTGATAAAAGAGTGGCTTTTAATGTAATTATTTTTAGCATTCTTTGAATAAAATGTCACCAAATTTTTAATTGATGAACATTAAATATATATTTAAACTTTTGTTACCATTTATACAACTTTTTTTTATAATAATGTAAATGTATCATTAAAATAAAATTATGAGAAACAAATGTAAAAATCTTGTAAAATTTGTGAAAATTTAAAAATTTTATCGTTTTGTACTTTTATTTTTTAAGAATTACAATATTTAAAATTTTTATTTTAAGAATTCATATCAAGATGCATGATGATGGCAAACATCATCTAATTTTTAACGATCTTGAAATGGAGGATGCTGGAGAATACACTTGCCAAGCTAAAGATTTGAAAACTTCTTGCAAACTTACTGTGGAACAAGGTATTAATTTTTTTAAATATATTTATATCTGAAGTTTCACTGAAATTCAGAAGTTTTTGTGTGCTGTATTTGTATCAGTTTTGCCATTGTCATTGATTTAAGCACATGATTTCTTTGATAATGAAAGGACATTTATTTTTCAAATGTTGCAAGTAATTGAAAATCATATTTAAGCCTAGCAATGTCACAACTATACAAAAATTGTATGGACTCAAAGATAAACTCATGGAGCTTGCTTTTTGGTAGTGCTTATTTCTGCCACTATGGTGAGGCTCTAAATAAAGACGAGGATAGAAACTTACTGCAGTGAAATGAAACTATTACCTTCATCCTCCATCATGGAAATTTCGTATTTTAAACAAAAGTGGTATTGATATAAAAGAAGTAAATATATATGTAAAATTAAATACTATAATTTGACTACATTCTTATTTTCAGTTGTGCTGTTTTATTGATACCTTATAAAAGGACTAATGTTTTTATTGTATTTTATTCTTGTATCCATCTGGTATAATTATTAAAGTTAAGATAGGAAAAAAAGTATTAAATGAATTAAATTTTAAAAAATTTCATGAGTTTTTGTTGGATAAAACATACACTCAATGTAGTTTAAAATAAGGTTATTTTAATTTTATGATATAATTTTTATACATAAAGACTTATTCAATTTTTAAAAAATGCTGAAGGACATATTATTTTATCATATCAAATTGAAAAATAACTGATGATTTTATAATTTTTGATTATATATTTTTGAATTAATTTCTATATTTCCTCTTTATCATATGTTAAATAATATTACAATGTTATTGTAATGTCATAGAGTAAAAAATATTGTATTCTTGGCTTTATTTTACACTGTATAAAGGTTAAAAGGATCTAAAATTAATATTACTATATCTCTTGTTTTATTATCATATGCTTCATGAAATGCTATTTTATTATTTTTATAATAGTTCTAATATTTCATAAATTATTCAATTAATTTTAAAAAGTACATTATTACTTTACCTTCTTAAGATATTTAAGATTAATAAACTCCTTTTAACTAGATTTCTTAAAAAGGTATTTCAATTAATTGTTAAAAGTTTCCTCATTGCTTTATATATCAAGTCAATTATAACAAGTATGCATATTTATAATATGAATTATTATTATTTTTTTCATTTTCAAAAAGTTACCTTGCATTTTCAAAAATAACCATGCTTTTCCTCTTTTAATTTTTTCAGCTGAGAGAGCTCCTATTATAAAATTAGAAAAGTTTGACTTTGTTGGAGATAGTGGAAAGCCTTATACCATTGAAGTTCCATATGAAAGTAAATGGTTTTTTTTTTCTTATTTTACAAGATTTTTTTCTTGAGAAAATAATTATTTTTAATTGAATTGTATTAGTATATATTGTTTAATTTTTTCAGTTATTTGATTGAAATCCTTTTTCTTTTTTTCTTCCTCTTTAGTTGTTGGAACAAGGACATCAAAACCAGTTGCAAAGCTATTGCGTAATGGTCAGCCTGTAACTGCAAAAGAAATAGATATAGTAATAAAAGATGAGAAGGTTAATGTAACTTTTAGGAAAGCTGTTAGAGGTAGTTCTGGAAAATACAGTTTCACACTGTCAAATTCTCAAGGAGAAGCAAAATGCGATCTTGATCTTAATATATTAGGTATGTATGTGGCTCTGTACAGTTAAAAAAATATTTCAAGATCAAAGTTGATGTATTCAGTATAAATTTTTAGATTTAAGTTTAATGGATCTCTTAAAATAGCATATTACGGCATGAAAATTATGAACATGCTAACATTTTTTTTTAGACAAAAAATATAAAATAAGTATGTCTTTGAAGGTTATTATGAGATTTTAAAGGAATGAATAATCAAAAAGTAAAGTATTTTTTATAACACTTTAACTCTATAAGTGACATTTTATACTTTATAATTTTGTATTTATTTATTTTTAAAAATTATATAATGCAATTATGTCAGCAATAAGCCAATGTAAAGTAAATGCAAAAGTGAGCCCACTGCTTTCTTTTGTAATTTTACATTTATTTATTTGTATGTTTTAATCCAACTATGTGGAAAAAAATTTCAATACATAATGGGAATAATAATGAAAAAGGTACATAATTCATACTGTTTGATCAATTTGTTTCCTTCCATTTTGTTTTAGATGTTCCAACACCACCAGAAGGACCATTAGAGGTATTTGATGTATACAGAGATCGATGTAAACTTGCTTGGAAACCCTGTAAAGATACTGGTGGTATTCCTTTGACTCATTACCTTGTCGAAAGGCAAGATTTAGGAGCTAGAGGAGGTTGGGCTGAAGTAGGCACAACACAAGACATTAAATTTGATGTAACTGATTTAACTCCCAAGAAGGAATATAAATTTAGGATTCGAGCTATCAATGAAAAAGGCTCCTCTCAACCACTTGTTGCACCTAAAACAACATTTGCTAAAGATCCATATGGTAAATGATCAATATTTATAGTAACTGGTAAATTTATTGGAAGGGTTTATACTCATTGAAAGAATTTCAAATTTATTAAGCTTAGTAAACTGATTCTGTACTTTTCTACATAGACGAACCTTCAAAACCAGGAGCAGTGGAAATTGAAGACTGGGATGTTGGTAGAGTAGATATTGCTTGGACAAAACCTGAAAGTGATGGTGGAGCTCCTATTACAAGCTATGTTGTTGAATATAAAGACAAATTTTCTGGAGAATGGACCACCGGACCCGTTAGTTATTTTCAGTATATTATTATTATAGAGAAAAAAATTGATTATTTCTAAAGCAAATATGTTATTAATTGTTTTAAAGGGAATATTTAGAAATTAGTTGTGAAATGGAAAACCTTTTTCTTCTTGTGTTTCTTAATATAAGCACAAAATTTTATGCCTTTTATTCTTAATGTTAAAAATTTGTTTAAATATAACTTTTCTCAATATATTTATTTATTTTTATTTTTGTTAATGTTTTGTAATTAGTATAAAAATTAAATTATCATGCTCACAGAAATTCGCTATAAAATATATTGCCTTGTTTTTTTTTAAAATTTCCATTTAAATAAAGGATGCTTCATTAAAAGTTAAATATATGTAATTTATCTTTTTAATTATCTTATGGGGTGCATAATCTCAGAGGTTTTTAATGCTAGGCATCATTCTTACTCCTATAAAAGAAAATATATGAATAAGCTACTTGGATGAGAAAATTTTTGTGGATGAAATTTTAAATGTTTTGCATGCTATTTAATATTATGACTGTGATGTACATTGATAAGAATAACTTAGGATGAAAAATTAATCTCATTATATCAATAAAAAAGAAATATAAACTTTATTGTCTTATTGATTATTTTACTGATAATTAAGTTTATCACTCGTTTAAAAATCAAAAAATTTATTTGAAGTAATGTGTTGTAATGATTGCTGCTGCTTTCTTATCATTAACTCTTTTTAATTTTAGGAAGTTGGTCCTGATGAGCTTAAATGCCGTGTGGATGGATTGAAAGAGGGAGTGCAATATCAATTCCGTGTGAAAGCTGTAAATAAAGCTGGTCCTGGAGAACCTAGTGATCCTTCAAAACCAGTAATTGCTAAAGCTCGATATGGTAAATTATTATTCTTCACTATATATCACTGTAGGCAAAGCTCTAAAAAATTTATTTTTCATAAATTTTACCAAAATTATCATGCAAGTTTCAGTTTAATAACTCTATAAATGATTTTAAAAAATGCTGAAACATCACTATTGTAAAATCCGGCATATAACGCACCTATACTTTCAAGCTGCAATTTTTAATTTTTGGATATATTCGCTGTATAACGCATGCCCCCTTTTTTACTAAGGGTCCTGAAATGTATGTGTGCAATGTTCTTATGTTCTGAAGTAATTTGTTCGAGGTATTATTCCAAGTTTTAGAAAAAATTAGTATACTTCTAGAACTACAATCCTTTAAGTTCATAAAAAATGTCATTTCTTTTAAATAAACAGTATTTCAATATATGTGGAAGTATTAATTTTTTTCTATGTTCATATTTTTCTATTTTTAAAGCTCTCATTTTTATACCCGATGTATAACGTATTAATTTTTTTCTATGTTCGTATTTTTCTATTTTTATACCCGATATATAACGTGCACCTGTAAATTTCAATTTTATTTTTTGTGTTAAAAGTGTGTGTTATGTACTGGATTTTACTGTACAATAAAATTTTTATCAAAAGAAAAAAACCCCGTTTAGCTCTAATTTTAAGGTGCTTGTGTCTAGAAATTTAGTGTGTTTTATTGAATTATTTTCTTTTCTTAAAAATGAATTAGATCTTATAGTATCTATTGAGCTGTTTCATACTTCCTTTGCATAATTCTTTATTATTTCGATGCAATACGTTGAATTTATTGACAATCTTTTTCATTTATCAAATTATCTTTATTAGAAAAATATTTTATCGCTGAAAGTTTTTTTAAAAAGGGAAAGAATGAATAATTTAAGTGTGGTTTGTATAAAAATTATGAAACAGTTTGCTATATTAGAATAAAAAGATCTAAACTTTTTGTGTATTATTCCATCTAATGAATTAATATTCCTTTTAGTTAAACCTTACATTATTGGTGATGAAGTCAAAGGCATGATTATCAAAAAAGGACAAATGATTAAGTATGAAATACAATTTGGTGGAGAGCCTCCTCCAACTGTAAAATGGTCCAAAGATCTAAAAGAATTGGATGTATCTAAAAAGTAACGGACTTTTTTTTTAACAAAGTTCATTTTTGATTCATTTTAAAAAATCATGTATTAATTATATTAAGTGAAATTTCACTTTGTATTTATACTGTACAAAATGTTATTCTTTTTTAACTTTTGTTATTGTCAATTTTTAATTATTCTTTGTTACATTGTAATTCTGAATTTAAATTTCAGGATATCAATTGATAACACTCAGAAAGACACTGTCTTTATGCTTAAAAGCGCAGAACGAGCAGATAGTGGAAAATATACTTTGACTTTAACTAACAGCACAGGATCTTGTTCCTCTTGGGGTGATGTTATTGTTTTAGGTAAAATAGATTCTTGTTCAATTTTATGAATGAATTTCATTTCTAGTTTTTAAAAGAATATGATTTTTTTCCTTTGTGTATTTTTTAAATTCTATTAGGATCTATCAAAACATTTTAAAAGAAAACATAAATTCTTTAAACTGAGTGATTATGTTTTATTTTTAAAAACATACTGAAATTATATATAGTAAGTTGAACTGCTATAATTTTGCATTATTTTAAAATTCTTAGTTTTGTATGGTAATATTATGTCTTTTCACCATTGGGTGTTATTTGAGGTTTGAGAAAAGCAACATAAATATTAAAAGACAATGCTTGTGTAAAAACTAAGATCAAAATTTAAATAAGATATTTTATCTGCATGTTAATTAATGCAAAAGTGCTATTTATTTTATACTTACTGTGGATAAAGTTAAAATCATCATAAAATTGAATTTCAAATATTTCAATATATGCTTTTTAGGTGAAGTACTTTTTGAAGTATATGTACTAATGTATATTAATTAAAAACGTAATATTGGTTAAAAATAATGCTCTTTTTCAATCACTTTTCCTAAAAGTTGTTTTTATAGAAACTTTTATTTCACTTATTTAAAATTAAAAAAAAATTTTAAGTAATTTATGTTATATGCATTGTTGTCTTTTTTAAAAAAATTGACCAACAACAAGTAATATTTGTGTAAGTATTTTTTATGCTTATTTTTATTTTCACTTTTTTTTTTTTTTGGCTTTAAGTTTGAAATTATATTTTATCTAAAATGTATATATGATTTCAACTTACATGTATTGTTCAAAATTGTCTTTTTTAATTTTATATTTTTTTTTATAAAAAAAGAGAAAAAATACCCTACAAGTATGCAGAAGTGTACAAATTTGCAAGATTTAAATACAATGACATGTTATTTACTTTACTACATAAGCAGCTTAGACTCTGGGATAATTATTGTATTACTTTATCGTTGTATTTTCTGATTACAAAAATAACTTTTTCTTATCTATTTCTTTTTTTAAAAATAATTACATGCTTAGAACTCAGTAGATAAATAGGGTTTATTGTTTCCAAATAATACTCTTATTCCTAAACTTTGTTATTTAATTCTCAGATTCTTATGTAATTAAACTTTTGCATTTTACAAGAGATTTTAAATTTCAAGTGCATCAAAGTTTCACAGATATTTTTAAAGAAAATTTCATTAATATGTTTTATGGTGGAAATCTTATTAAACTGAAATTTGTTTCAGTTATTTACAACAATATTTGCTTACAATTGTTTCTAATAATCCTCAGTTTATTGTTATCATAAGTTTTCATGTTGCATTTGATGCTTATAGTTTTTTACACATAATTTTAATTTGACTTTTTAATATAAATATTCATTATGGAAATAAGTATAAAAATATGCTTTAATTCTTATAGAGTGCTAACTTAAAAAACCCTATTGTACTAATTATAAAGTATCTGTACTAGAATTATTATACTAAATTGTGAATTCTTTTCCTTTTAAGATAAACCTACTGCACCACGTGGTCCACTAAAAGCTGAAGAGGTTAGAGCTGATCATGTAAAACTAAAATGGAATAAACCAGATGACACTGGTGGTCAAGAATTGAAAGGATATGTTATTGAAAAAATGGACACAGACACAGGACGATGGGTACCAGCTGGTGAGGTTGGACCTAATGATAATACCTTCACTGTAGATGGATTAACTCCTAAGAAAAAATACAAATTCAGAGTGAAAGCTATAAATAAGGATGGTGAATCACCTGCTTTAGTTACAGAAGAAGCAATTGAAGCTAAAAACCCATATGGTAAAATATGGAACTTCTTAAAAATTATTATTTATATTTAAAATGCTTCTGTGTATTTTATATCTTTGTGCTAGTGTTGACTTTGATATTGCTATGCAAGAAATTAGTCATGTATTTATTCCATTTTCTATATTTTTTAAATTAAACTGAAAAGAAATGAATAAAAGAATAGTGGTATTGATATTTTTGACATTTAAGAAATGCTGGATAAAAGTTTTTGTGACTTTTAATTTTGTTTTTAATGTGGTAACAACTTCCATTAGATTTTAAGCATGTGGATCATTTTAAATTCCATAAAATTAATTTTATATGTTAAAAACATCAATTTCAAGCTCAGATTCTCCATTTAAGGAGGTAAAATGTAATATTTTAAATATGTCATTGTTTGTAAATAATATTTTACAAATGTTTTTTTTTTTGTTATACTTAACTTATAATTGTTAAGGGCTAATAAAAATGACCTTTTCTTATCTGTTTGAAATTGTATATATATAATACGTAAAAGAATAGACATAAATGAAAACCATTATAATTTGAAGGTATTAATGTATATATGAATTAAAATTTCCTATCACTAAATTTAAAGAATTAATCTAAGTGCTTTTGATTCAACATGTTAATTAATTATTACATGCACCCAGTGTTAAAGTTCATTTTCAAATATTTTCATTTAATAATTGTTTCCAGATGAACCTGGAAAACCACCTAAACCTGAGATTGTGGATTATGACAATACCAAAGTGGAGTTGAAATGGGTTCCACCAGATAATGATGGTGGCAGACCCATTTTACATTATATTATTGAAATGAAAGATAAATTCAGTGTTGCTTGGGCACAAGTATTGAAAACTGAGGATGCCAAATGCCGAGGTGTTGTTGAAGGCCTTAAAGAAAATTCTGTTGTCCAGTTCCGTGTTCGAGCTGTTAATAAGGCTGGTATTGGAGAACCAAGTGATCCTACTGCTAATCATACAGTAAAACATAGACACTGTAAGTCATGTTATATTTTGCTTGATTTTACAAAATAAATTTTTTGAAATTAAAAATAGTTGTGTTGACTAAATTATTTAGTTAATTTGGAGATTTTTATATATTTATAAGTATTATACATTGCTTTTCCTATAGTTTTTGATATTTTGAAATATATATAAAATTGAAAATTTGAAATGTGCATCAAAATTCAGTTTCCATTTTCATGTGAATTTTCCCATCAAGGGGCAACTTTTTTAGAGAGGTTATGAAATTCCTCTCTGAAAATCATACTTGAATGCTAACTTTTGTATAATATATTAAAAACATTTAATATTTATTGTGCTGTGAAAAAAAATCTTATTATGATGAAAAGATTTCATTATATGTGCAGATGCTAACATTTGTTGTTAGTATGATTATTGAATATATGTTCAAAATTCCTTCCATTTTTTGGGAGGGGGGATAGAATTTTGGGAGTCTCATAATGTTGAGTAAATAAGTAACGTTTTTTAAAAATAAATTTTTTTTAATGAGTTTTACTGGATTTGTTGAAGTGAACACACACTGCATTCTTAATAATTATGTAGCTTAAAATTTCAAATCTTTTAAGTAATGTATTTAATTATTTTTTTTGCATGAAATGTGATAAAATGGTATCCAATTTTTTTCAGGTTTAAAACCGTTTTCACTTATTTATTATTTATAGTTACTAATAAACAAAGAATTATACCATTATTAATAATATTTTCTGTATTCAATTTTGTGTTAAATGAGTTCCTAAAGCATTCATATATTATTTTAAACTCTGTTGTTTTTCTCTGCAGAAACATAACTGTAAGATAGATATTTAAGAAATATATATATATATATAATTTCTGATTCAAATTTGTCTTTGCATTTCAGTGAAGCCTTATATTGATCGAACCAATTTGAAAACTCAAATGATCAAAGTTGGAAGGTCAATTAAATTTGATGTTGATATCAGAGGTGAGCCACCTCCAGAAGTTGTATGGTCTTTTGCTGATCACAAAGTTACACAAGATGATTATATTAAAATTGAAAACAGAGACTATCATAGTGATTTCAGCATTGTAAAAGCCAAGAGAAAGCACTCTGGAAAATATACAATCACAGCTACAAATGCATCAGGAAAAGATATGGTTACAGTGGATGTTACTATTTTAGGTAAATGATTTTGAGTATTACATAAGCTCTGACAACAGAATAAATTTAAAATTATATTCTTTGATGTATTGATTTTTTTTTATTTTAAAATAAAAGATAGTAATGAAATATCTATAGCTTTATTACCTGTAATTTTAAGCAATTTTTTAAGCTTCTTTCATTACATTAATTACTATACTCATATATTGGCATTATTTACTATACTCATCTATGAAACGCTTATTTTTTATTAAGATGGAATTTCAAAAACTGATGTGATAAAAAAATTTCTGTTCGTTTCATATACTGCTCCTTAGTTTTAAATGAATGAAATTTTGTTATTAAAAATCACATTTGAATGCATTAATTCAGTGATATTAAAAGAGAGAAAAAAATTAAATGGTTACAAAATTTGACACTTTTTTGTTTACTTATTTTCAAGGTGTATCATAAATCTGGTTTCTTTTTAAATGCATTTATGGTACAAAAATACCATTTAAAATATTTATCACAGATTTTTATTAAAAAAACACATTTTTAATTTAGGCAAACCATCAAAACCTGAAGGACCATTAGAAGCTTGTGACATTCACAAAGAGGGCTGCAAATTAAAATGGAACAAACCTAAAGATGATGGTGGAGCTCCCATACAGCAGTATGAAGTTGAAAAATTCGATAAAGAGACAGGAAGATGGACTCGTGTTGGCAAAGTCTCTGGTGACAAACCAGAGATGGAAGTAACTGGTCTTACACCTGGAAAAGAGTATCTTTTCAGAGTATCTGCTATAAATGAAGAAGGAGAATCTGAACCACTTGAAGCTCTTAAACCTATCATTGCTAAAAATCCATTTGGTAAGTATTTTGATGAAAATCTAGCTATTCTGATTTTAATTTTGTACTTTTTTCTACTTTTTTTAGACTTCTTCAAAGGTAATTTTCAGATTTGGTTTCTGCAGGTGATCTAATGCTGCCATAGAATTGCATAGCAGATGCTTACCTTTGTGGCCTTGTAATTTTGAGTTTGTTAAATGTTGTTGACAGCAATTGGCTTCTATTTCACTTATCTAATTTCTGTATTTTCCTTCTTTACATAAGGATTTAGAGTTCCTGTTGTGTTTAATGTGTAATAAATCGTATTATCGCTCTTGAGAATATTTGAGAAAATAAGAGCTGAAACTTATGTGACTTAACATCATCTGCAATTAAGCTTGTAACTAATTTCCGGGCAATTGTGGCCTTCTAACTAATAAATAGTTAATAATGTGCAGAAAAAATGCTCAATTTTTATTTATGTTTTGCAATTTTTCTTGAAGTATATAAATTCAAAATCTAGATTGATGTTTAAAAGCTTTTGTTTCCAGTTTCCTGAGAAGAATCTTCAATTTCTCCTGAAAAACTTTCTTTCAGTTAAAATTTAAAAAAACTGTATTTGCTTATTTTAATTATATTTATTATACTTTAGATGAACCTGGAAAGCCTGGAGTTCCAGAATTCGCAGATTGGGATAATAGTAGTGTTGATCTGAAGTGGACTCCACCAGCAAGTGATGGTGGCTCTCCAATCACCAAATATATTATTGAAAAGAAGGAAAAATTTTGCTTATCATGGGAGAAGGCTGCTGAAGTGCCTGGAGATAAACCAGAAGCAAAGGTTTTGAATTTAAAAGAGAAAGCTGAATATCAATTTCGAGTTATTGCAGTCAATGCTGCAGGTCCTGGCGAACCAAGTGAAGCTACCAAGCATCATTTGGTGAAACATCGAAAACGTAATTTATTTAGTCTTTTATTTTTAAGAAAGCACTGTTTATTAACATATATTTTATTTAAAATTGTGCATATTTGTATCAAAAATACCAGAGTTGATAAACTATATACTTATCTATTGATAATGATAAAAAATAGAATTGAAATTGTTTTGAAGTTAGTAATAATTAAAAGGCATCATCTAATGTATAAGCATTTAATTAAGTAGCCTGTTTCTACTTCAAGATTATACTTGTAGTATTGTAGTGTTAAGTTGCCTGATTATACTTGTAAAATTATAAATGCAGTTATTCAAAATTGTTAAAGTATTGATAAATATGAGTATTTGAGAATATCTCAAGAGCATTTTATATAAATTGAGATTTTTTCTGTATCTCTACATATATATTGTTATTTGGATAAAATCAAGTGAAAAAAATAAATAATTATGAGATTATTTCTAATCATGGGCATTTTTTTTGAATCATTTGTGTTTCTAATGTTAAACTAGATCCATAAATTAACTATTGAAAAAATATTTTTTTGTTGGTAAAAATTATTTTGTAGAATTGAATTAAAAGTTTTTATCTTTCAGAGATAACAAATTAGAGCATATTGTAAAAAAAAAAGCATTGGTTGTTAAATATTTAAAGATATGTGATTTTAACATGGTATTTTTTTTTAGTTATATTCTGCTCAATTTTTATTCCAGAATACAAAAAAAAATAATAATAATAATAAATGTACTGAGTACTTGGTTTGATTACTTTTAAATTGCTATTTTTGAATTTACAAAAGATAACAGTTTTTAATATTTTGAAACCAGTAGAATGTTTACATGTTTTTTCCCTTTCTTTCATTATTAGTACATTTTCCTTTGCACATGAAAAGTAGTTTTAAAAAAGGTGAAATACATATTTGCATTTGAAAACATATTGAAAATCAAGAAATTATCCATATTTTGATATCCTGACAACTGCAGCTAAAACTGTTATCTTAATTTATTCATTAAAAGCAATTACATTTTCATTTATTTAGTTTGTTTTTGATTAAATGAGACATATAATTTTCTCCCATCGTGAATTTAATTTGCAGTGTTACAAAATATTGAATTTTTCTTTACAAGATAAAAGTAACTTCATTGGGATGAAAACAGGAAAAAGCGAAGTGTTTACAACATTGATTCAAAATAATTTCTCCTGATATCCTTCAAATTTTCAACTACAAAATATTTACTGATCATTATTTCACTTTTGTAGTTAAACCATACATTGATCGAACGAACTTAGAGACGACTACCCTACGAAAAGGAAAATCTTTGAAGTTAGATGTTAATATTAAAGGTGAACCTGCTCCAACAGTAAAATGGATTCTGAAGGATAAGGTCAGTTGAAATTTGTATAAAATGATTTATGATATTTTAAAAACTCTAAATGCATTTAATTCTTATTTCATATAAAAACATCAAATATAAGTATTGATGAACTACTAATCAAAACTAATAATAAAATAATGATATATAAATGTGTCATTTATATATTTTTTTTAAAATTAGGCCTAGTATCTGTACTTTATTCCTAAAATATTATTTTGTGTATTTATCCATAAAACATTTTATTGTGTTTCATTTTTTTAGGTTGTTGAAAGTTCTGAACACAGAGAAATTGTAAATGTTGATTACAATACAAAACTCATCATTCACAGTGCACAACGAAAATATTCTGGTGTTTACAAAATTATTGCTGAAAATGAACATGGAAAAGATGAAGCTGAAGTAGAAATAAATATTTTGGGTAAGATTATTGATTTTATATTTATTTCTGATTTATACAAAATAATCAAGTCTATTAATTTATTTACTTAATTATTTTGTTTGATTTTAAATTATATCCAAAAAATATGTAATCAGTGATTTAATATAAAATATTTTCAAAAGCTTAATTGAGACTGTAAGAGTTCTTTTTCTATGTACATGAAGTTTATGATGTATTAAAATATTTTTTATACAACAACAGATTTGTCATTTTAAATTAAATCATGAGATCTTGATTAAGATTTTTTAAAACTTATATATAATCAGATAAATTTTTTTTATATAAATATTTTTTCTGTGTACTTTGCTGCATAGGAATTTTAGTACCTTTTTTCATTTCTAATAGATTATGCAACTTCCAATTTCATTTGCATTTAATTTCAATATATTTTAACAAATTGTTAATTATCCTAATGAGGGTGTACATTCCTTGATCCTCATATAATATATATTTTTAACCTGCAAACAGGTGTATAAACAGAGTGCAAATAGTTGCTATTTTTTCTTTTATTTTTTAAATACAGAAAGATCAAATTAAAAATTAGATAGTCTTGGAGAAAAAAATAGTAATTCAGAAAATTGCTTTAGGGTGTTTTTTATGAAATTAAAAGTTTTTCAAATACTTTGATTTTTAGTTTACTTTGTTTTATTTTTGTCCATTCAATTATAAGTATACAATATTTTTTAATGAATAATGGTTTTAATTTTTAACTATCTCATTACATTTTAAAAAGTTGATTAAATATTTTTCTCTATATGATATATATTTATATAAATTATTTTATATTTTTATATGAATGATTGTCCTTCCTTATTTTTTCTGCTTTTGTATATAATTAAAGAAGTTTTTTAAAATGTATGGTATTTTTATGAATAAATGAGCCAAAATCTTTTAGATCTTATATTATTATACATACGTATTTTTAAACTGACTAGAAATCACAACTGTGAAAAGAAATAAGTGAAATGTAAAAGAATACCTCGGCAGATATTACAATATATCATGTTTCTCTAACTCTCAATTTTTGATGTCTTGCAACTTTAACCAACTGTCTTAACCATTTTCTGTCTTCCAATAACTACACAATTTGTATAGTCTTTACAGAACCTTCCAAATTATTTGATTTAATTATTTTTCTTTTGAGTTTATAAGTAGTATTATTTCATGGTTTATAACTTCATCATAAATGAATTAGAGAAATTTTGTTTTTTAATCAAGTAAATTCATCTTTTAAGATTAACTCTAAAACAAGAAATTTGTATTTTGATGAAATTGTATTTATTTTTAATGTTTTAAGGTACTAAAGAAAATATAATTTTATTAGATACTTTAACAATCTTTGAATTTTGTAGGTGCACCATCCAAGCCCAAGGGTCCTTTAGAAGTTAGTAATGTTCATGCCAAGGGTTGCAAATTAAAATGGCAACCACCAGAAGATGATGGTGGTAAGCCAATACATCATTACCAAGTAGAAAAAATGGATGTTGCTACTGGAAATTGGGTCCCTGTTGGAAGAGCTGAAAGCGATAAACCAGAAATGGATGTACCTGGACTCATCCCTGGAAAAGAATACCAATTTAGAGTCAAGGCAGTGAATGCTGAAGGAGAATCTGAACCTTTGGTCACAGATATGCCAATTGTTGCTAAAAATCCTTTTGGTAAGCTCTACCTAATTGTATTAAGATTGGCTAATAGTTGAACACCATATATAGATAATATTTTTTAGTGTAGATACATTAAAATAATGTAAATTTTGATGACAAAATTATGGAATTATTTAATTTATGTATGATAATTTTTTCAGATTTACACATTTTCAATTTTTTAATCTAGATGTAATGTCTTTAATAGATTTATTAAATTATCAAAAAGTAGTTACTGTTTTAAATTTTTAAAATGTTATGAACTTTTTTTAATTATGTAAAAATACAAGCAAATGCACTTTTTTTTTCTAAAACCCTTTTATGCATAAACTTTAAAAGTAAACTCATTTTGATGAGTAAATTGCTTTCATTTATGTCAATGGTTTTACCATCACATTGCTTAGTTTAAATGTTTTTAAATGATCACATTGATTTTTAAATGCTTTTAATATAACAATGCATATAAATATTTTTTACAGAGGCTGCAAGTACTCCCGGAACACCTGAAATTGTAGACTGGGATGAAAATATGGTTGATTTGAAATGGCAACCACCAAAAAGTGATGGCGGTGCTCCCATCACTGGTTATGTCATTGAAAAGAAGGAACGATTTGGTACTGTTTGGGATACTTGTGCTGAAATTCAAGGTGCCAAACCTGAAGGAAAGGTTACTGGTCTTGTGAAAGGTCACCAGTATGAGTTCAGGGTTAAAGCTATCAACAAGGCTGGTGAGAGTGAACCCAGTGAGCCAACAAAGCCACATACTGCTAAAGCTCGACACTGTAAGTTTTAATATTGATATTTTCTTTAAAATTTGATAAATATTTTTATATTATAATGCTGCAATTTGATGAAAATAATTTTAATTGATTTTCCTTTTATGATTTTTTTATCCTTTAATTTTTATTTAGAACTATTTACTAGTACTGAAAATCTCATATATATATATATATATATATATACATGATGAGATTTTAACTATCCTCAGTCAATACCTAATGATGGTTTAAAGTAAGATTCTGATTTTCTCTCACTGGCATTGCTGCATTTAAATTGAAATAGGAATTTAACTTCTATGATTAAAAAGCATTAAACAAATTAAAAGCATTTGATGCAATAGAAAAAAGCCCTAGCATTTTAAATGGGGAAAAAAATTAATCAATTTTTTCTTTTCTTTCTGAGATAAATCTATTTAAAGTTTTTATTTGCCATTGGGATGTGAATAAAAAGGAACATAAAAGTTACCATAACTCCTAATTTGTTTACTTGGGCTTTCAAAATTTGTGAGATTATAAGAAATTATCTAAATAATAATTTAGGCCAAAAAAAATATTTGAATTTTTCACTGGCTTTTGTCAATTGAATCATACTGTGTCTTCTTAACCAAAAAAAAAAAAAAATGTGTTGTTTGTTTCTTTAAAGTGTGAACAAATCAAGAAAAAGTGTTTTGAAATTTGACTTTCTCAAAATATATGAGCATACTAAGAGAAGGGGGAAATACTTTTATGATAGTATTAAAATCAGATACCAACTAAGGATACTTTGTTTAATTATGATTGTGCATATAAAATTTCTTTCTAAAAGCCATCTTTCATTTTTCTAGTGGCTCCAAAGATCAATAGAGCTAACCTACAAGATATTAACATTAGATCTGGACATTCTATCAAATTGGATGTTGAAGTTGAAGGTGAACCACCTCCGACAATCACTTGGCATTTGGGAGAAAAGCCTGTTGAAGTTGATGATGTTCTTCAATATCACAATGAAGATTATGCAACACATATCAAGTTTACCAATCTTACCAGAATGTATAGTGGAAAATATACCATAAAGGCTGTCAATAAATCTGGACGAGATGAAGCAACTGTTAACATTAATGTGTTATGTAAGCATTTTCCTCCATTTCTTTTAAAATTTTCTTATAAAAATTGTGTCTTATTATTTTATTTCAAGAAATGAATTTTATAGAACTTTAAATTTCATACATATTATATATTTATATCACATTCTAATTTTAAGTGATTCATAAAAATTATAAATTTAAATAATGAAAAATATTTATTTTGTTTTTAATGAACAGTTTGAAAATTGTAAAAAAAGTTAGTTTATATATTATTATTTTAAATTTTTCTATTCTTAATAAACAATAATACTTGTCAATGCATTATTGAAATTTAATTTTTAGAGTTGAAACTCATTATTGATGTATCTTACATATATTTTGCATAGCTAAGCCAGCTAGACCTGAAGGACCTATGGAAATTACTGATGTAAATGCCAAAGGCTGTAAGCTAAAATGGCAACCTCCAAAAGATGATGGTGGTACACCACTTGAAGGCTATCAAGTAGAGAAGATGGATGTTTTGACAGGCCGCTGGGTTCCAGTTGGAAAAGTAGGCAAAGATGAAACAGAAATTCCTGTTACTGGCTTGGAAGAAGGAAAAAAATATCACTTTAGAGTAAAAGCCATAAACAATGAGGGAGAATCAGAACCACTCGAAACCGACAGATCCACTTTAGCCAAAAATCCATATGGTATGTTTAATACATGAATTGAAATGAAACAGAAAATTAGTTTCATTTTTCAATTTATGTCAAATTTTTTATGATACTTATAAAAAGTAAGATAAGATTATTTTAAAAATTGATACCCATTGGTAAGATTATTTTAAAAATTGATACCCATCAAATTTATCTCATGGAAAAGCTGTAGAAAAATACAATATTTGAAGTGTATAAATAAATAATTAAAAATGAACTTATTTTAATATTACAAATTTCATATGAAATTAGATAGTTTCTATTTAATATATTATGTACTGTTTATATTATCAAGAGCATATTTAAT
Source organism: Trichonephila clavata (assembly GCA_019973975.1). Taxonomy (NCBI): domain Eukaryota; kingdom Metazoa; phylum Arthropoda; class Arachnida; order Araneae; family Nephilidae; genus Trichonephila; species Trichonephila clavata. The sequence continues at coordinate 47,928 of BMAO01003470.1, forward strand.
GATTCATTCAGCTTAATTGGTTGGTATAGTGAAATATTAAACTAGGAGATTTTTAAATATTTCTTAAGGTCTATGCTTTCTTTAATCATCAAATATGTTCTAATTAAATGACAAAATATGTGTGAAATGTGCTGTATTTTAGTTTGATTGTATTTGAAATATTATATTTTGATGCCCATTAAGAAATATTTTAGTAAATTATATTTATTTTGCTTACACAGATAAGCCAGGAACTCCTGGTGTACCTGAAGTTGTTGATTATGATAAAGATTTTGTACAACTGAAATGGGACAGACCTGCAAAGGATGGAAATGCTCCTATTACTAGTTATATTATTGAAAAGAAAGATAAGATTTCAGGAGAGTGGGTTAAAGCTGCAGAAGTGCCAGGAACTGAAGGAAAAGTTGGAGGACTTATTGAAGGACAGAAATATGAATTTAGAGTAAAGGCTGTTAACAAAGCTGGACCAGGAGAACCCAGTGAAGCTTCTGTACCACATCTTGCAAAACCAAAATTCTGTATGTATATTTAGGTTTATAGAACTTTAAAATAAAAACATATCATTAAATTTTATTTAATACTATTTGGGGAGACTGTCGTGGAACATTTTTATAAATCTATGCAGCTATAAATTAAATAAGTATTTGATTATTTTCTATTGAATTTGTAATAATTATTTGATCTAATTGATCTTAAGAATATTATATTCTAAACTTATATGTTTCATTACCAACATTTATTACATAAATTTTTAAATGCAGTTTACCCTGTTCTTACATTTCTAAAATAGTTCATTATTTTACTCTAAATATTGCTTATAAATATTTGATACATCAATTTATTAAGCAAATAGTTTCTAACTTCCATAAAAAAATATCATTTTAATTGTTAATTATTTTTAAAAAATGCAATATTTATTGATCATTACATTTATTAATGTAAAATTTTCTATTAAGAGTTTTAGGGATTAAATTTTGAAAGTGCTGTTTGAAAAGTTAAATAACCATCTCAATGTCTAAAAAGTTAATTATTTGAACTTATTTAAATGCAGAATATGATCAGTAATATGAGTAATAATAAATTTTGTTTCCAGGCATAATTTTTAAGACTTTAAAGGTTTTTTCCCCCTTTTTTCATTTTATAGTGAAACCTCGCATTGATAGAGCTAATTTGAAGCACATGTCTATCAAAATTGGACAAACAGTTAACTTAGATGTCAATGTAATTGGTGAACCTCCTCCAGAAATTGTCTGGCAATTAAATGATGCTGAAGTCAAGCCTTCAGAAACGGTGAGAATTGATAATTCAGATTACAACACTAAGTTCTATCTTCTTCGGGCTACTCGAAAGGAGAGTGGAGTCTATACTATTATAGCCACGAACAAAGTGGGAAAAGATACAGCAGAAGTGGAAATTTTTGTCTTGGGTAAGTTTATCAAAAATATGTCTTTTACAATCATGTTTCTAAAGTTTTCATTTCATGTATTTATACTTTTAAGATCTTTATTTTATTGGTGCTATTTTAAAATTGTTTTTTTTTTTAAATTTCCTTATGAAATCACATTAAATTTGACTTTAAATGTGAATTTATTCGGTTTTGAAATAATAAAGTTATCAAAGGTTTTTCCTAGTATAAATATTCATTTAATTTTTAGATAGTGAAGAATATCATCTAAAATATTAAATTATTTTTTAGCTTTGTGTGGACTAATTCATAATTTTGTACTATTCTCAATATAAATATTTCATATTTTCTTAAAATTTTCCATACGTCAAATACAAATCTAAAATGTAATTCTGTTCAATTTTTGATTGAAAATTTTCTTGTTTCCTTCAATGAAAAACATTCACACAATTTTGGTATAGTTTAAAAGAAAATTTAAATGATTTATTTTTTTCAAATTATATTTTAAAGATGAAGAATAATTTGCTTTAAATATTTATTTCGTTAGAATTATTTGTTTTTTATCTACTTTGTAGGATATTGTAAAAGTTTTATTTTATAGTTATTATTTTATTTGTTATATGAATTTAGAAATATCCTAAAATCTATGTTTTTAGGGGCATTTAAACTGTAATTATGAAAATTCTTGGAAGTATGTTTAATTATTGAAGCCCAGTGGTCGAGTGGTAGCATATCGTGCTTCCACCCTACAGGTCAGGGATTCAAATACCAGGCTGAGTAAGGTTGACTCAGGCTTTCATCCCTTCAGTGAGTTGATAAAATAAGTACCAAACTTGCTTGGAAACTAAACAATGAGGGCTTTGCATTAAACTGACCACCAAACCAGAACATCTGCTCATGTACTTCAGCACCCAAGATCTGAGATGGGCACAGTAGTTCTTAGCCTTTATGAACTGTTGCACCACTGAGTTTAGTTAATGTATAATAATTATGAAAAAAATATAGAAGTTTTGCTTTGAAATTGTTGTTAATTGTTGGGTAAAAATCTTTTATGATCAAAAGAAATAATTTTTCAAAAAATATTTTCATCTTTAGGTAAACCAAGCAAACCAAAAGGTCCATTAGATGTATCAGATGTACACAAAGAAGGTTGCACTTTGAAATGGAGTGAACCTGAGGATGATGGTGGCTGTCCAATTGAGTATTATGAAGTTGAAAAAATGGATGAAGATACAGGTGTATGGGTACCTGCTGGAAAATCTACTACACCCAAATGTGATGTTACTAATCTTACACCAGGAAAGAAGTATAAATTCCGTGTCCGAGCTGTTAATAAGGAAGGAGATTCTGAAGAGTTGGAGACAGATGGTTCAACACTTGCTAAAAATCCATTTGGTAAGTGTTTTGCTTCATAAACTCAAAGTTCTGATGTAGATATAACCAATTATATACCTGTTTGTTATACTACATTTGTAAAATTTGGTCTATTCTACTCCATCGTTGTTTTGATAAAAGATGCATTAATGTTTAAATCTTTTGCATAAAAATAAAGAGCAATTTTATCATATTAAAGTGAGTAGACTTTTTTTATATGAATATGAATTATGCAATTCAACATTTTGAGAGGTATTAATAGAATAATTGTATTGTGTTTGTATTAGTTTTAAATATTGATCAACAGAAAACTAATTTGTAGTCTTGAGTTGTGCACTTCTAAGGGGAACCAATTTTAAATTAAACTTAGGCTATATATATAGGGTGTATAGAATTTTTTTTTCAATTACATTTTATAGCTTGCTTATGATTTAAAGTTATTAATGGATTTTTGTTTCTTTTTTTATTTAACAGATGAACCTTCAAAGCCAGGTCGACCAGAGCCAACGGATTGGGATGTTGATCATGTTGATCTTCAATGGGCTCCACCTGCAAGTGATGGTGGTTCTCCTATCACTAAATACATTGTAGAGAAAAGGAAGAAAGGTGCTCATAAGTGGCACAAAGCTAAGGAAATACCAGGAGATAAAACTGCTGCCACTGTTGGTGACTTAGAAGAAGGTGAAGAGTATGAATTCAGAGTAATTGCTGTTAATAAAGGAGGAAAGAGTGAACCAAGTGAATCTTCGAGACCTGTTATTGCTAAACCAAAGAATTGTAAGTTTCAGGAAAAGAATTTAATTAATCTTAAAATAAAAGCTAAACATACATTTTTTTAAAAAAAAAAAGTTTTAAAAATTACTATGCTACTTTACATTTTATACTGAAAGAATTCTTTTAAAAAAATATTTGCATTGAAGAGTAATGAATTTATCATTAATTAAGCCAAAGCTCATTCTGTTTCTAATTGTTTAAAATTAGAAATTTTATCTTTTTATCTTATTCTAATTTTGTTATATCTGTAAAATATATAAATTTAAAATCAAGCTGACAGTTCCTTTTCTTTTATTAATCTTTTTTAAAAACGTTACACATTTGTTCTACTTGTATGTATTCATTTATTTATAAAAGAATAATACAGTTGTCTGGGTGTGAATTTTTTTTTCATAAGTATTGTCAAATATTTAGGTAGTTTTCTTTAAAGGAGCATTACTTTTGCTGTTAGTTCAATTAGTTTATTGAGTTGCATTAATTTTTTAGTGAAATATCTAGATTTTAAATTATTTTATATAATTTCATTGGATAATATTTGATCTGTAGTTAAATATGGATAAATAAAGTAGGAACTCTATATTCTAAGTTAAATTTACTAAGAGAAGTTTAATAACCAATAACGCAATAATTTTATTGATTTTAGTGTTCATTATAATGAAATGACGAAAATTATAGTTTGTTTAGAAATGGACATATAGATTTCATTTGGCAGTTTTTTAAAAGTTGAAATATTTTTATAGGATAAATTTAACTGTATTAAATAATTTTTTTAATTTTCCTTTGTCAAAAGTTACTTATCTTGCCCACAATGTGTATCTTTTTAATTATATGAATTCAGAGAAAGTTAGGTATTATTAATATACAACAAAATAACAATTTCTTATTAATTTCTATCCTTTTTTTACATAGTGGCACCAAAGATAGACCGTAAGAATCTGAATGCTTTGACTGTAAGGAGTGGACAAGCTGTTAAACTAGAAATTGATGTTAAAGGTGAACCAACACCAACTATTACTTGGACTATTGATGGAAAGCCTTTAGCCGCCTCATCTAGAATCAAACCTGAAATTGAACCTAATCGAACTGTATTTATTATTTCTAAAGCTCTGCGAAAGGATACAAATAAATATACTATTACAGCTAAAAATAGTAATGGTACTGATGAAGCTGTACTTGACTTGAAAGTATTGGGTGAGTTAGTTGTTTATCTGCCTGAATTTTTCTACATTTATTTTTTAGCATATTATCTTTACTTAATTTCATATTCTTTACACACTTGTGTAAATCATTTTTAAAAAAATTTGAAATCAGTAACTTAAAAAATTAATGTTTTGTTAAACTTATTTGCAAACATGTAATTTTTTTAATTTCTGGATTTAACAATTTTTGAAACAAGTTCTGCAGCATTTTATTTATCATTTTGATAATTATGTTTCCAAAAATTAAATTAAAGGTGTTTTAAAATGTACATTATTTATGCATGTTCTAATAAATTATTTCAGTCTGAATTAGTTTTTGAATTATTATCTTGTACAATTTTAGATAGTTACATACTATTACAAAATACAATTTAGTATTAGTATTGTATTAGCCTGAATATAAGATTGTATTTTTTGACACATTTCTTGTTAAAAATGGACTTATGCTAAATTTGAATGGAAAATGGAATGTTACTTTTTTAATTTCTTTCTTATTACTTCCCTAATATTACTAAATTTTTTTTACACTTCTTAATTTCATCACCATGAAGGCAACTATGTATTGCTTATTATTAAATAAATACTTACCTGTTTGAATTCTTTTATGAAAAATACCAGTGTTGTGTTACATTTGGGCTAATATGGTATCATGATTTCATTGACTAATATATACACTTAATTATTACACAACTTAAGTTTGGATATGAGAATACAATTAGAACTATTATTAGATTTAAAGTATTTAAAATTGTAGTGAGAGTAAAAAGGTTATAGCCCATAATTTCGGTTTTGAAGTATTATCATCAAAATATTTGCCATATCATTAATATCTAATCAATTATTTTTCATATTTTATTTTCAGGTAAACCTAGTAAACCTAAAGGTCCTCTTAAAGTAGACGATGTTCATGCAGAAGGATGTAAGTTATCTTGGGATGCTCCAGAAGATGATGGAGGTGAACCCATACAACAGTATGTTGTTGAGAAAATGGACACTGAAACTGGTCGTTGGGTGCCTGTATTAACAACTAAGGAGCCTAATGCTGAGATTACAGGATTAATACCTGGAAAAGATTATAAATTTAGAGTTAAAGCTGTCAATCCTGAAGGAGAATCAGAACCACTAGAAACAGAAAAGGCTACTACTGCCAAGAATCCATTTGGTATGAAAGTGTTTAGAATAAAGATTATTTATGAAGTTTATTTGTTCTTAATATTATTCACATTCTTCTATATCTTACATTTTATTATCTAAAATAATTTGGTTGTCAGGTCATTGTGTGGTCATGGTTACATTGTATCTGTTAAGGCTCAGAATCTTTACTTTGCCCTGATATATAGAGTGGCCACAGAAACTGAGGGGTCATGGTCATGAACTTGTGGCTAATGTTGTCAAATCTAGCCCTAGGGCAATTGAAGACTCGCCATGTAGAAGGGCTGTTGCACTTTAAATATGTTGAGGTTTAAAGTCCTCCCTTTAGCGTGGTGAGTAAGTTTAGGAAGCAGTACCAGATCAAGTGTCATCCTTATCACTTGACTATGGTTCAAAGTCACAAAGTTCATCCCTGCTAGCCTTCATATTGCTCCAGTGTACATTGTAAATTAAAATCAACCAATCAATGATGTGGTGTAAAAGTTATGACTCAGGTGTTGTCCTTGTTATCTTACAGTGGCTCAAAATTTTGAGGTCCGTCACCAATAGCCCCTTTTGTTGTTTCAAATAGAAATGTTAATAAACAATCAATCAAACAGATAATTTGAGTGGGATATTAGATTATATTTAATAATGATCTAAGATTAGTGCTATGGCTTTGAGATTTATTTGATATTTTTTCTAAGGGTGTATGAGATTAATCCTTTTAAATGTTAAGTTAAAAATGCATGAAAGCAAGCTATATTTGTGTGAAAAACATTCAGTAAATTTAAAATTAAATTTTTTTTCTGATTGACCATTTGATTTAATTTTCTATACAACTATGTATACAGACTACTTGTATAGAAATATGAAATAAAATGGTCAATCAGAAATAAATTTTAATTTTAAATTTATTGAATGTTTACTATGTATCTATGTATACATAGTTTTGTTTATGTTATTAAAAAGTATTAAGTACCTGATATTTTTTCATATGACTTTTTTAAATTAATTGGTCTTGCTTTATTCTAATCACAGAGGTAAACTTACATCTAAAAATGAATTTTTTTGTGTTAAATTATTTATAGTAATGAAATACCTCTAATATAATATGTTTTTCTCCTAGATGAACCTGGTCAACCTGGCAAACCAACAGCAAAAGACTGGGACAAACATCATGTTGACTTAACTTGGGCTCCACCATTCAGTGATGGAGGCTCACCAATTACTAGTTATATTATTGAAAAGAAAGATAAGTATAGCAGCAAATGGCAGAAAGCCATAGAGATTATTGGAGATGCTTGTGAAGCCAGAGTCCCAGATTTAATTGAAGGCATGGAATATAATTTCAGAGTTAAAGCTGTGAATAAAGGTGGTCCTGGAGAAGCTAGTGTACCTAGTGATTCTATTACTGCTAAAGTTCGTTATTGTAAGTTGAAATTTTTACATTTGTTTCTATGTATAATGTTTCAAACTTAAATATTAAAAGAATCAAATTTAATTTCTGCTCTCTATTCTTTTAAAATCGTTTATTCATCCAATTCAATTGAATTGTGGCTTTTAATTAATACATATACTTCATTGTTGCTGAAAAAGTCTTTGTTCATTTTTAAGTATAAAAACAGTAATGCAATTCAATTCTTTATATACAGTGGTGGCAAAAAGTCCTGAACACACTCATTTTTTAGCGTAATTTTTGTGTTTGACTTCATTTTTCGTTGTGAAATTATCGCACTATCTTAAATATTGTTATTGATTTTAATGTATTTTTTTATGCTGATTTCAAATCTACTACTAGTTTCTTAATGACTAAAATATTTTTTGTAGTAAAGTTGCCTGAACACAATAATGTGAAATATGTGCAGAATAAAACAATATAGAATAACATAATATGCAAAGAAAAATAACACGAAAATTGACAAATACGGTGTATTTAATAAGCATTTTGAAAATTACATTGTTGTCACATGTTAGAAAATCAATATTTTATGGGCCAGCTGTTTGCTTTAATTACAGCTCTACATCTTTTTGGCATGAATGCACCAATTTCAAAAGAAGATCTTTCGTGACAATATGGTTGAAGGAAAATATTAAAGCTTCAATTAATTCATGTTTGTTTGAAGGTTTTTTCTTTGAAATTTCATAACCAATTTTAAACCATAAGTTCTCAATCGGATTAAGGTCGGGAGACTGTCCTGGCCAGTTCATTCTATTCACAGTATGGTCTTTCAACCATTTCTGGACTACCTTTGCACGATGACAAGGGGTATTATCCTCCTGAAAAATCCATGACTGATTCCCAAAAAGATCTCTCGCAGTTGGTAGCAATTTATTTTGTAGTATTTCAATGTAATCAATGGCTTTCACTGTACCACTACCGATGTGAAGTCTTCCAACACCATGAGAAGACATGCAACTCCATACCATCACTTTTGTCGGGTACTTTACTGTGGGCTTCAGACACTGAGGGCTGAATTCCTCTTGAGTGCGTCATCTTACATAGGCACTACTTTGGTTACCAGAAATACAAAACTGACTCTCGTCACTAAATATTACCTTTTCCCAGTCTTTAATAGTTCATAATGAATGTTCCCTTGCCCACGTCAATCGCCTCTTGCATTGAAATTCAGTTAGTAATGGTTTTGGGCACGCTTTACAGTCTCGTAACCCAATTTCCAGCAGTCTTCCTCTAACAGTTCTTGGGCACACACACACATTTGATGTCAAAGTCCATTGTTTCAAAATTTGCGAGGAATTAAGCTTTCTGTTTGAAAGTGAAATTCTGTGCAATAACCTGTCTTCACGTAAAGATGTTTTTCTTGGTCGTCCTGATCGCCCCCTGTCTGCAATAAAATTTGTTTCAGGAAATCTTTTCAAAGTTCTCACAACAGTAGAAAGGCCACATGGTACTTTAGCAGCAATTTGGTGCATAGAATAACCTTCTTCCTTCAAATGTATTATTTTGTACCTTTTATTCTCAGACAGATATGAAAATTTAGCCATAATTCCAATATTTTCCACAAATGCACTTCAAATTGCTTTCAATATACTATTTTCCACAAGAACACAACTGCATTCAATACAATAAACCACTTTTCACCTTTTTCTTTCAACCCTTTATCGCTACTGCTCTCTGATTGGAAAACACACTCACTCATTCTTACAGTGACCTTGTGCTTTCTTGTCAAGGTTTTTTCAACATATAAATGAAACTATTTACTTTAGATGAAATCTACAAACAGATTTGAAATCAGCATGAAAAAATACATTAGAATCAATAACAATATTTAAGATAGTGCGATAATTTCACAACGAAAAATGAAGTCAAACACAAAAATTACGCTAAAAAATGAGTGTGTTCAGGACTTTTTGCCACCACTGTACATTGTCCATTAATTTTATTTCTATTTTGGATGATAATTACTTCAGCAATTTATTAATTGAATATATTTGATTTGTGGTTTATCGAGGGCTAACCTGTCAAATACCATTCATGGCAACAACAAGAGAATTTTAGTAAATAATCAGCATCTTATATTTTTCAATACTTAGGCTAACATTAAAAGTTAAATTTTTTTTATGGTTAGTTTCATAAACTGGTATTTATTACTGCCTATAATGAATAAATACATTTCTGATTTCTGTATGTTCTATATTTCTCAAACTATGTCAGTATAATCAATTCGTCATTGTACTTCAAATTGTTCTAAAGTAGAGGCATGATTGCAGCTTCAATAACCAATTTAAAACTATGAATTATTTATTTAAAATGCTTAAAATTGTGTTCAGATTGTGTAAATTTCCTTTTAATTAATGTTTTTATGTAAATTATACTGTTTGAAATATTTTTTATTGCATCTAAATCTGTTTCCATTGTAACAAATTTATTTTTTTAATGCAATTTCTATATGTAAAAAAAATTCGCTTTTAATTTTGAACAAAATATCAGACTTTAACTTTATATATAGCCCTTAAAAACATATAGATTGTGTTGTAGATTAAAATCATTCTTATTAAAAAGTATTTCTAAGATGAAGATGTTTTTAATTTTCTGTATTCATTTTAAAGAGTTTATGCATTTATTCTTTCAGTGGCACCGAAAATTGACAGAAGCATGCTCAAAGATGTTGTTATTCATGCAAGTCAAAGTGTTAAATTTGATGTTAAAATAATTGGTGAACCTCCACCGAAGAAAACTTGGATATTTGGCAATATTACTCTCAAAGATGGAGGAAAAATTAATACAGAGAATGAGCCATATCGTACTAAGTTGAGCATTATTAACTGTGATAAAAGAGACACTGGTACTTACAAAATTAAAGCTGAAAATAGTGTTGGTTCAGATGAAGCTACTATTGAATTAATGGTATTAGGTAAGTTTTATTTTTAATGATTATTATTTATGAGTATTTTGGTCCAAAGAATATTTTTGTATATTTTTGAATGCATAATTTATTTCACAAGCATTTCCAAAATTGTAAAATATATTAATATTTAAATGAAAAATAAATTGTTTGCTTACAGTTCATGCTTTCAGTTTTATGAAGTAATTAGTTTTTTTTAAAAAATTGTTTTTACATCTTCTCAAATTTGACATGTTTTAAGTCATACTTTATTAATTAACAAACAGTTCAATATAATATGAAATAATATGGCAAAGTTTTGTCATTTTTTATTTTAAGTAAAGTATTACCAGGCAGTTTTTTTTAACCCTTGTAAGCAAAGAGTAATAGAAAAACATATCCATTTTGCGACATTTGTTACAGATCAGATGATCCTAGTTAACTCAAAAATTTCTTCGATTCAGGTAGTAGTATAACTTTTTAAAGGTGCATCATACTCATACAATTATTTCACATAACCAGTTTTAAAATATAAATGTGTAATTCCAATATTTTTTTATAAGGGAGGGACATGCTTACATTATGCAACTCTTATCTTGTGAAACAGTTGCAGAAGTATGTTGTGAGTGGTGTGAACCTATCTTAAGAATTTAAAGAATTAATTCCGTATTAAAAAGATTTTTTTTTTCTATGTAGAAAAAACTAAATTTGTAAGATAAGGATTTTGATATAAATCTTTCAAGAAACTTGCTAATCCATTTTACATGATTAATTTTACTAACTTCCTCTTTTCTTTATAAATGCTATTTTAGACCCATGTAAGGAAGAAAAGATAACAAAAGAGTTCATTTATTTCAAATAATTTTTTCCTGTAAAATTATGTTTAGGCCGTATATAAATAAAATATTTGCATTTCTGAGCCCTGGATTTCCTTTTGTGAGAAAAGTTATATATTTCTCTTTAAATTCAATGTTGTAACAATCTGAGAAGATATGAAAAATAATTACATAGATTAATGCACTTTTATCTTGTTTTAGCTTGATGCATTAACTGTGTGAATTTAGGGGTTATAAAATAGATTAATAATTCCACCTATAATTTTATATAAACTAATATATTTTTTCCTACAACAAATTTTCAAGAAATATATTGTAAATTTGTGATTAAGTTTGATTTCTTGATTTGTTAAACAAATTTGGGACTAAAATTAAATTAAATTTGCTAAAATAAAAGGAAGAGAAAAATAATTTTTTTTTAAAAAAGCCTGCTGTAGATTTTATGGATGATTTTAGTTTTGTAAATTGTGTTTCTGTAAGTAATTTTTCAGAAAAATATAACGAGCTTTGCAAAGTGCTAGTGTGATCAACTTTTTGCTTGAGATTATAATATAACATTTAATGAAAAAATTTATTTTATGTTAACAATATGTGTTAATTTTTTTTTTTCACTTCTGTTTTCAGATCGACCTGGAGCACCTCAAGGACCTCTTGAAATCTCTGATGTCCATGCTGAGGGTTGCAAATTAAAATGGAATCCTCCTGAAGAAGATGGTGGTGTACCAGTAGAGCATTATGCTGTTGAAAAGATGGACACTGCTACCGGACGTTGGGTCCCAGTTGGCAGAAGCTTAGGTCCCGAAATAGAAGTTGGAAATTTGGAACCTGGTTAGTCTCTTGATACAAGTATTTCTTATTGACACATTCTTATTATTGAAATTCAAACATGTTTGCATGCAAGAAATTTTTTTGAAAGTTCTGTAAAAGGAATAATAACCATCTCTTCTATAGCTAAGATATTTGTTTTTAAAACATATTAAACTACATGCTTCTTGTGAGGAAACATTTCTTAGCTTTTTAGCCAAGCATTATTTTGGTAACTATCTATATTACCAGAAAAATTGTGTTTATGCCATTTATTTTTCTAGTGTACATAAGTCTACTGACTTTTGTATTGTGTACATGTTTTAAAATTTATCTTTTAAAAGCAAATTTCATGTATGGTTATTCTTGGAATTACAATTTAAAGCTACTCCAATATAATTTCAAATAATTTATTTATTTCTAATAAATTTTACAGCTTGAGAAACTGCATACTGCATTTAAATTTACTAAATTGCAAAAATAGTTAACATTTTGAACCTTCTTCAATAGCGTGACAGCCCCTGGTGGACCTTGGTCTTAAGAATTTTCCTCCATGCCTCTCTTTTTTTGTGGCCATGGCCGTCCAATTAGTCACTCTTAGGGTTACAAAATCTTTTTTTAGGCAGTCAACCTACATGAGGTTGGGTTGACCCATAGTTCTTGTTCCAGTGGACTTGGCCAAATATATTTTTTATATTTAATGTTTAATTGTTTTTTGATGCTATATATATATAAAATGGATGAAAAGAATTTAAGGTTTGGTTACTCCAAGCCATGTATATTGTTAATAATTGACATGTTTAAATTTTTTGGCTTTATGTAATGTTTTTGGAATTGTTTGTTTAATACAGAATTGATTAACTATTTCTTAAATAAAATTTAATGGAAATTTTGTTAGAAAGATTGGTTTTGTGTGTGTGTGAAAAAGTAAAATTAATCTCACACAATATTATTTCTAAGGAATCATAGGCTTATATTTAAAATTGATGTACATTATACTTTTGTAATAATATCTGCAGCAGAATAATTTTATTTTTGTAGGAGCAATATATGAAGTGCTTAAAAAATTGTAGTAATAATTGTTTTTATTTACTTAACTTTTACGAATTTTCCCCATTTAGCTTTATTGCTATGAATACAATACAGCTGCAATTCATTAAAAATCCAATTAATTGCATTCAGAATTCAAATACAAGATTCTTATGAGTGGTATAATATATATACTATATATTTCATATGTCATATTCAATGTGTAACATGTGTCTTTTTCTTCACTAGGACATGAATATAAATTCAGAGTGAAAGCAGTAAATGCAGAGGGTGAATCAGATTCTTTGGATGCTTTTGAACCAATTATTGCCAAAAATCCTTTTGGTAAGTTTCTGAACAATAAAAAAGCAGATTTTTCTAAAACTTATTTATCTGATTTTTTTATGTATATTAAACCAGACTATGAAATAGGTTTAGTATTATTTGCATAAAAAAAATAATATATAGTGAAACATAAATCATGTTATCTTCATTGTAAGAAATTAACTGGTATGCATTGAGAGTTTATAATAAAAAGTTTAAGTAATTGCATTATTTTATCAATACAAATAGATTCTATGAAACTTTTACAGAAGGTAGAGCATCTCTTAAACAAACAAAGTCTTAAAAAGCTTCATTATTCTAATTTTAGAAAAAAATTCTTGTCTTTTTTTACTCTTGAAAATAATTTATTAGCTTCATTTGATTAAATATTTGTACATAATTTTTTTTCTTTCATAAGACCCACCTGGACAACCAAGTACACCAGAAGTAAAAGATTGGGATAAAGATATGGTACAATTAGAATGGAATGCACCTACCAAAGATGGAGGTGCACCAATCACTGGTTATTTAATTGAGAAAAAACGCAAAGGATCAACTCAATGGTCAAAAGGAGCTACTGTTGATGGAGATGCTACAACAGCAAAAGTAAAAGGACTTGAAAATGGAGAAACTTATCAATTCCGAGTTACTGCTATCAATATTGCGGGTCCTGGAGAACCAAGTGAAGCCACAAGACCAGTATTAGTAAAACCTAGAAAACGTAAGTAAAATGTAACTTACTGACACTGTTTTATAACACACAACTACAACTTTTGACCAATTATGTGAAAAGGATTCCAGTATTTTTTTTTCCTGTTGTTAATGCATATCTTTATTTTTATTAATAGTGATACAAAACCCCACATCAAACCAATTAAAGTTACTTGTCTTTATTTTTATTAAATATTTCATGAAGTCTCTTCTTTGGAGAACAGTTTTAATACCTCAAAAATTATTTTTTAAATATGCTGTAATTATACAGGATTATCCTGATTTTACTAAAAATGTTAGATATGTATATATTGTGTTTTCTATTAGTAAAAAAGTTAATGTTGCTATCAGAAGAAAACTGTACTTGAATAATTGACTAAAATTAAGTCCATAAAGAGATTTAATTATAAAATATATTGAGTTAGTAATTAATATTGCTACATTTTATGATTATTTTAAACTAGTTTTTTTTTTAAATGATCAAATACATTTGGATGCTGTTATAGAAACTACTGAAGTACTCATGATATTGGTGACTGCATGCTAATCATTAAACTTTTATTTTGCTCTGTAATTGTATGTATAAGATGAATAATTTTACTGCTTCTTATAAAACTGTATTACACATACTTTTTTCATAACATTAAAAAATCTTTTCCAGTGGCTCCCAAGATTGATCGACGCAATTTAAATCCAATCACAATTAAAGCTGGCCAAGCTTTTGACTTTGATGTTAAGATAATTGGAGAACCTGCACCTACTGTCCGTTGGATATTGAAAGACAAACCAGTTGTTGAACGACTGGATTTGACCATTACAAACATTCCATACAATACTAAACTTGTCTGTGATAAGGCCCAACGTATTGATGCTGGCTTTTATCGAATTATCGCATCTAATGCCCATGGAGAAGATGTTGCAGAAGTTGAAGTTTCTGTTCTTGGTATGTTGTTTTAAAATTTTTTTTGTATATTAATGAATTGTATAAAATGTTATTGTTCTTTGCAAATAAAACTTGTGCTTCATTTATGCATTTCAAAGAGATAAAAATGTTTGGTTATTTACTTTAAAACTTACCTATAAAGGATCATTTAACTTAACTCATTGATTCATTGTGAAATTTGTGTAATTTTACAATTTCTGTGCAAAAATAATTTTACTTCTTTTTCATGTTATTGCTTACACTTCTAATGCTGTTTAAAACATAAATTATAAAATACATTTACTATTTTGGCATAATAATGATTGTAAGGTATTAAGTATTTTATTCTACTCAAATTTTTATTGTGGTTTTTCAGCCAAACCTGCAAAACCTGAAGGCCCTCTCATTGTATCTGATGTTAATAAACATGGATGCAAACTAAAATGGAATAAACCAAAAGATGATGGAGGTGAGCCTTTGGAAGGCTATATAATTGAAAAAGAAGATCCAGAGACTGGACTATGGATACCAGTTGCTAAAACACATGTTCCAGAGGGAGAAGTTACTGGCTTAACTCCAGGAAAATCTTATAAGTTCCGTGTGAAAGCAGTTAATAAGGAAGGAGAATCAGAACCTTTGGAAACATTTGCACCAGTTGTGGCTAAAGATCCATTTGGTAAATATCTTTTCACGTTAAATATTTATGTATATGTTGAGGACAATTTTCAAATGAATTGATATGACAAAATATAGTTATTTGCTTACTGCTTGGTTTAGAGATTTAGAATTTCTTTCGTTTATTATTAAAAATTTCTTTTTTAATAATTTGTAAAATAATTCAGTTTTACAAAGTTGCAATGTTATAATATGAAAGGATAAAAAAAAATCAAACTATTAATTGTTTTAGCTGTTAGAAAATGTTCATTTATGTGTCTAATGTTTGAAAACTAACCATTTTAAAAGCTGAAACTGATGCAATTCTTGTAAATAAATTTAAAAAGTATGCAATAAGTATTTTGATAAAAAAATCTTAAAGAATTGTCAAAAGGAATTAGTTTTAGTCATCATATTCTTTTAAAAATAATTCATAAATAAATGTTCTTTTACTTGTTATATGAATGAATTTTAAGTATCTAATCTCATGTATTTACAATTTGTTAGATCCACCTGGTGCTCCTGGTACACCAGAGCCAACAGATTGGAATAAGGATCATGTGGATTTACAATGGAAAGCTCCAGAGTCAGATGGTAATTCGGCCATTAGCCACTATATCATTGAAAAACGAGAGAAGGGCAACCCCAAATGGGAGAAGGCAGCAGAGGTCCCAGGAGATCAAACCAAAGGAACCGCTCCCTTCCTCGTCGAAGGAAAGGACTATGAGTTCCGAGTGATTGCTGTGAATAAAGCTGGGCCTGGAGAACCTAGTGAGGCATCTAGGACAGTAACAGCTAAACCACGCTTTTGTAAGTATTTTGTTTTGTGAGTAAATATTTAACTTGCAAATGGGGGGGGGGATATTTTTTTTTATTATCTTACTCCATTTTAATATTACAATGTCCATTTAATATTATTAATATTCCATCTCATTATGTGTTATTTGTGTGTATTATTCAAAAGATTAAATCACTCATTTATTTTTCATTGCTATTCTAGTGGCTCCACAAATTGATAGGAAAAACCTACTGGACATCACAATTAAGGCTGGTCAGACAATTAAATTTGATGTAAACATAATTGGTGAACCTCCTCCGACTAAAATCTGGACCATAAATGATATTGAAATTAAAGCATCAGACAGAATAATTTTGACTAATGAAGATTATAATACTAAGCTTGTCATAAGAAGAGCAACAAGAGCTGAAAGTGGAAAATTTGTTATTACTGCCACTAATAGCTCAGGAAGAGACAGTGCAAATGTTATTGTCAATGTACAAGGTAAATAACATATTTACTTTTTTTTCCATTTTTCTATATACTTGAAGTTATATTTTTGAATGTAAGCTATAGACATAGCTTAGATTTTAACTAACTGCACGTGATTAATGAAGATTCCTTGTATTATTAGATTTTCTGAGTGCAAAATACATATTAATGTAAAATTTAAAATCTATTTACTGTCAGATATTTTTAAAAGTGCACTAGTAAATACAGCATTGAAAAAAATCACTAATTTTATGAATTTATTATTTATGTATTAAAGAAAATGTTAATGGAAATTAAGTTTCTTCCCTGTAATTTCAATAAAACTTTTCTACAGAATTTTAGACATACAGTATTTTTCTATGTAAATATGCTTCTATTCCAAAAGAAATCTTCAGAGATATGCAATATTTGGTCTAAAAATGAACTAGAAAATAAACTTTAATTCCTAAAAAAATTGTGTTGTTCAATTACAGTTCATAAAACTGTTGATAAAAAACATAAATTATTAATTTTTTCCCCTTGAAATAGTCTTACAGATTAAATTTATATTTCATGGTTATTTTTAGTGCTTCAAATTGAGTTATTCCACAACAGGTCGTAAAACCATATTGGTATTCAAAATAATTAACATTTTTTTTTCATGAATAGTTTTAAAAAAATATACTTTTAGTGAAAACTGTATTTTTTAAGATGTAATCACACATAACAGTAAATTGTAAGGTTCATTGTTAATGGGTTATAGCTTTGAGTAGAATTCCATCAAAGATCATAATGTGGTGTAATAAGAATTTACACTTTTTAAACATTATTGTATTTTAAAAATTTGTGTAGCCTGATATTGAATTCTAGACTATTCATATGAGTAATCTTGTAATTTCAAAATTGCAAAGTGGATTATTAATATTTCTTCTGAGTGTGCATAATATAACTAAAATCAACCTATTTAAATTATAAATGGTGTTATTTTTAAAAACATTCCTTTTTTATAAAATTTCTCTCTTTTAAAGTATGCTCAAGTTTTTTTTTTAATACTCCAGTTTTGCACACGCACACAGAAAATATGTGATGTGTAATTTATTAAATGAATTTTGCTGCTTTTTTAGACAAACCATCTGCACCAGAAGGACCTCTTACTGTATCAGATATTCACAAAGACGGTTGTAAATTAAAATGGAAAAAGCCTAAAGATGATGGTGGAGTTCCTTTGGAAGGTTATCTTGTTGAAAAGATGGATGAAGAGACAGGAAAATGGGTACCAGTTGGCAAAACAAAAGATGCTAGTGAGTAATTATGTTAATTTTCATAAAATGTAATTTTTTACAAAAGACAATTTTATAGTCTTTTGTTGCAGGATTTATTTTTTAGCAACTGTTATTATTTATTTATATTTTTTAATCATGAACTTTTTAGAAATTTTGAATTTGTATGAGTAACTATTTATAAAATAATCATTTTCATTATTCTTTTACAAATATATTATATTTTTACATTCTGAATGTTTTAGATATGGATGTAACTGGCTTGACTCCTGGTAAGAAATATAAATTCCGTGTGCGAGCATTAAACAAAGAAGGGGAATCTGAGCCTTTGGAAACAACCGATTCTATCATTGCTAAGAATCCATTTGGTAAGTTGAAGTTTAAAGCAATATTTTATTTTATATAATCTTTTAACTTAACTTTTTAAAAAGTTGTTCACAGTTTTCCTTAGTTATGAATTTAATATTGGAGTAATTAGAATTTACAACACATTTCTATATCCACATATTAAGTAATTCAGTTTGATAAGTTTGTGTTTCCTTAGGAAAAAATCATTATCAGACTAAAAACTATTCTCATGTATAAGTATAATATAATGCATGTAGAAAGAAAAGTTAAATGATGTTAGATTTTTAAGCATTTACTTGGTTAAGTTGAATTAATCGATTTTAAAAGAAGTTTATATGAGTGGTGCAAAACAATAAAATTTCTTCAATTCATAAAAAAATTTAAACAGTGTAAACTTGAACTTATTTTTAATCCTGCCTCTACTTATTATTATAAAATGTAATATGGTTGTATGCTTTCACATTTAAGTTTCAAATTGCTTTAATCTAGAAGACTTTTTTGATATGATGTTTGTAATGTGGTTTTATGTTTATCAAAAACATTCTAAAAAATTTCTCAAATTTTTCAGATGAACCAGGCAAACCTGGTGATTTACAAGTTACTGACTGGGACAAAGATCATGTTGATCTTAAATGGACAGCTCCTGAAACTGACGGTGGATCACCTATTACTGGTTATCTAATTGAAGTGAAAGATAAGTTTGGCAACTGGGAAAAAGCTATGGAAGTACCAGCAGGCCAGACTGCTGCTTCAGTTGGAGATTTAACTCAAGGTCAAAGTTATGAGTTCCGTGTAAAGGCTGTCAATAAAGCTGGTCCTGGTGAACCAAGCAATGCAACTCCTCCTGTTATTGCTAAACCAAGAAGATGTGAGAATTAATTTTTTTCCTCCACCTTTTATTTAGTAAATGTAATGTTTTGCTAAATTCTTGGCTTCTGTTATGTTATTAATTAATTTTTTCAGTAATAATGGTTCTAGCTTGTGGAACAAGCTATGTATATTGAATAATAAGATAATTAATTTAAATATTTTTTTAAATGATAGGAAATTGGATTTTATCCAAAATAAAGTAATTATTATTTTTTTATATTGATATAAAATTGAAGTTTACGAAATTCTGAAAAATCACTTGCAAGTTTTTGTACAAGTTCTAAAGTTGATTTAAAAATTACGAGTTATTTTTAATATTTTATGCATATTATTTGCATTTTTCATCTTTTTTAAAAATGAACATATTTTGTTCAGGTCTTAAAAAAATTAATTACTTAAGGCAATTAAAGGTAATTATAAACAAAACTATGTTTTCTTAACACAGTGGCACCGAAAATCGATCGATCCACATTGAATAAAATCCGTGTGAAAGCTGGTCACTCTTTCAATTTCACTGCAAATGTTATTGGTGAACCTCCACCAACAATGTCTTGGATATTCAAAGGAAGAACTTTGGAAGCTGATAGTCGCATCAAAATTGTTAATGAAGAATATAGTACAAAGATTGTTGTACGAAAATGTAGGAGAGATGACAATGGAGTTTACTTGTTGAGAGCTGAGAATGAACATGGAAAGGATGAAGCAGAAGTAGAAGCTGTTGTCTTTGGTAAGTTATCATTTTGTAAATGTTTTTTAAAAATTCAATTTTACTAGAGCATAATTTTTATTTAAACTAATTGAAATATAGTTATTTTAAGTATGTGTGGAATCATTATTCACTTTTTGTAAACTTAAAAATAATTATAATTTTTGTAAGATTCTAATAATATAATTCTAATGCTTGTTATAGATAAGCCATCTCCACCTGGTGGACCTCTGAAGGTAACAGATGTCACTGCTGAAGGTTGCAATTTAGAATGGAATCCTCCTTCTGATGATGGTGGTCAACCTGTTGATAACTATATTGTTGAAAAAATGGACCCAGCCACTGGTATCTGGTCTCCTGTTGGTGAAACTATTGGACCAGAAACATCCATGAAGGTATATAACTATTTTGGTTTTGAGGCTATTAAAAAAGATAAAATTTATATTAAAAATTAACCAATCAATTTGTTTTTATCGAAAAAGTGCCTTCTATCTTAAACTTAACTTTAAAAAGGAGACTACTATAATTTTCACCATTTGTTGTTAGTTGTTTCTTTATCTCCTAACTGTGCTCATAAGTTTTATTTAGTTTATTCTTATTTTTCTTTCCATGTCATATTTTATTTTAAATTAAATTTCTGTGTCATGTCCTTTAGGTGAAAGGTTTAGTGCCAGGAAAAAGTTACAAATTTAGAGTGCGTGCAGCAAACAGACAAGGAGAATCAGAACCTCTTGAAGCAGATAAGACTATTGTTGCTAAGAATCCTTTTGGTAAGTCATTCAATTTAATGTTCTTGAAAATAGTTTCTCTTTATATATATAGTACATTTAATTAAATGTTTGATTAAATAGAAAAATCTTGCTTCAATATTATTTTATTAACATCTAATGAAAATCTCAAAAAAGAGTATTGTAATTATTAAGAGAAGTATTATATTATTCTAAATTTTTCACACTTTCAAAGAATGTGTCTCCAATTGTAATGTAATTTTTGGGGCTTCGAAGCATAATTTTTTCGTTTCGGGTCAACCAAAAAATTATACATTGGTCCAGTTCCGATTTTCATTCCGCCAAGAATTACGGTTTTCAGTTCATTTCCTAATGAATAATTTTATTTTATGTATATTCTTACTTATACTAAAAATATAATTCTATCATAAACAAAAATTGCAATTCTATCAAAATTTAGAATATTACTAGTAGTATCTTGTTAAACTGAAACAATAGGGAACATCAAAACAAGCAATTGAGAAGCAGTGTACATGTAATGATGATATTTATATGGATGGTATTAAATTAGAAAATATTGATAAGTTGGTTACAGTAACAAAATGCTTGAAAATATATGCAACCGAAATAAGCCAATATTTTTTTCAGTTCAGTTCCAGTTTGAAATCCTGGTAATTTTTATGTAGAAACCTCATATGTTTGTATAACTTATTATTTTTGTGCATGTAAATTTTTATAAATAGTTTATTTGAAGGAAGCTCAAATATAGTAATATTGAAACAAAAAATTTAAATAGAATTTTAAATATATTATGTATAATTTTCTAGATGAACCTGGAAAGCCTGGTACGCCTGAAATTGAGGACTATGACAGAGATTTCGTAAAATTGAAATGGACTGCTCCTGAATCTGATGGAGGCTCACCTATCACTGGATACATCATTGAAAAGAAAGATAAGCTGAAGTAAGAAAATTTTACTACCTGTTTAGTTACATTTTAAGAAAATATGTGAATTACCTTGGGGAGTATTCTTTTATTGAACTGTATCATTGACTTAAAGGTAAAACATCCAAAATAAGTTAAAATATTTTTTTTTTTTACAATGATTTCAATATTTATGTACTTATTCGATATTTATAACTTGAAAAAATACCTGTCACTTGATGATTATGATACTTAATTTTTTTGGGGAGTAAATTAGGTAAAGCAGAAAAATTTTAATTAAAATATTACTTTATATTATTAATAATTTTGTTTCATTGATTTAAATGCATTCTTTTAAACTTTTATAGTCCTGATTGGACAGCAGTACAAGAAGTTTCTGCTGATCAAACAACTGCTACAGTAAAGGATTTGATTGAAAATGGAGTTTATGAGTTCCGCATTAGAGCAGTCAACAAAGGTGGCCCTGGAGAAGCTAGTGATTCTACTGGACAACATATTGCTAAACCAAAGAACTGTAAGTAAAACATTATAATGTTCCCCCCTCCTTAAAAAGGTTTTCTTATGTCATGATAGTCTGGTTGGTAGAGTTATGGTTTTTTGTTACTGGTGACTTATAAATTGTGGACTTGATTCCTGCAATGATTATCAGATAAAATAATGAATTTTGTTGCATATTAAGTATGACTAAACCTCGTACAGTTTTCTTTGTAAATGAAAACTGGAAGTAATGTACTAGCTGAAAAATTGTTCGATTTGTAAACTATTGCTCAAAATTGCAACATTTATTGCCAGTGATATACATAACTGTAACATAAGATAAACCAACCAAAAAATTAAATATTTCCATGTTTTCTGATTCAAAATTTTTACACACATTTTCAAATTTACAATTTTTTTATTAAAAACCAGCTAATTGGTTCTTACAATGTATTTAATAAGCATATGTTAAATTTTAATTTCTGATTAAAAGAAGATAAAAACTATTTCATTTTTTTAAGTATAGAATACTTGTTAATACTATAAATTTTTCCATATTTTTTCATCCAATTAACTGCTATGCTTTTGAATCCTTTTATTATTTTCTAATTATTCTTTTATTACTTTTCAGTGGCACCACATATTGATCGCAATGCTATGATTAATATCAGATTAAAGGCTGGCAAGAGCTTTGAATTAAATGTTCCAGTTTCTGGTGAACCTCCACCAAAAAAGACTTGGTTATTGAACAATAAGATGGTTATGGATGACTTAAGATGGTTTTTTACATATGAAAATTATAGAACAATTGTAAAAGTTAAGAAAGCTCTTAGAGAGGATTCTGGTTCTTTGTCATTAACTGCCACAAACTCAAATGGATCTGACACTGCTAAAATTACTATAGTAGTTTTGGGTTAGTGAAATTTCTTGTTCAAGTTTATATAAATTTTATTCCTCTTATAATTAATGCTAAAGTTTTAATTTCTCCTTTAAGTGTCTCAAAATGGGAAAAATTACTAAATTACTTTGTAATAAAATAAATATATTTATGAATTATTATTATGAATACATTTTTAATTACTTAAGCATAATTTTGAATTTGTTTTTAAATTTTAGAGAACAATTTTATGATTATTGGATATAAATTATTTTACTTTAATGAAACTAGATTAAGAATTTAAATTACTGGAAAGAGATGTGTAGCCCCCCCCCCCCCTCTTTTTCTATCAAAGAAACTTCATCATATGAATTACTTCTTGTAATACTTTTGTCATGTTGGGTGCTTTTATACTATTAGCTTTATTGTTTTTTTTTAATGAGAAATAAATCCATAAAATAATTTGTCATGACATACATAATTTTAATGATAACAGAATTCTTACTTTTATATGTTTTTCTCAAATTGTTATTCTCTTTAAATTCATATTTTAAATAATTACTAAAACTTTGCAAAAGCATTTAAATTATATTAAAAAAACAGTATTTGTTATTTTAAATGAAGGAATTTAAATGATTTATATTACTAATTTTATATGATTTCAATACAGATGTACCTTTGGCTCCTAAAAATCTAACTATTGAGGAAGTTACTAAAGAAAGCTGTACTATCCGATGGAATCCTCCTGATGATGATGGCGGTAGTGATATACAACATTATACTGTTGAAAAGAAAGACATGGAAACTGGACGATGGGTACATGTGGATGAAACTGTCAATCAATTCCTTCATACCGATAAACTGATTGAAATGCATCAATATCTTTTCCGTGTGAAAGCTGTTAATAGAGAAGGAAGTTCTCAGTGGGCAATGACCAAAACCGCAATAGTTGCCAAGAATCCGTTTGGTTAGTATACATGTATTGCTTAAAAATTAAAAGTTTTTCAATATATATATATATTTATTTATTTATTAAAAACATTTATTCTTTAGATCCTCCTGAAAAACCAAGTCCACCAGTTGCAACTGATTGGGATTCACATTTCATTGAATTGGAATGGCGACCTCCTAAAAAAGATGGTGGTTCTCCTGTGTCTAGTTATGTTATAGAAAAACGACTCAAAGGTAGTCCATTGTGGGATGAAGCAGCCAGGGTTGCTGGTGAAGTAACAAAAACCAAAATTACTGATTTACAAGAGGGAGAAGAATATGAATTCCGCCTTGTAGCTATTAATAAAGCCGGACCTAGTGAACCTAGTGATCCTACTCAACCCATTACTGCTAAACCCAGGTTTCGTAAGTATAAAATATATTTGTTTGACCATCAATAAGGTTTAATGGCAGCTATATGTTATACACTCTAAATACTTGAATTAGATATTTATTTGTACTGTATTTTCCAATGAAAATTAACTCATCAATATTATGATTATTGTTAAATAGATAGAAAATACAAAACTGATTTCTTGAAATTGCTCCAAATCCTTATCTCTAAATTTAATATTCTTTATAGAAATAATTAATGTATAGAACCTTTTTGTTTATGAGTATTTCTAAACTGGTGACAAAAATAGGTATTTTCATTATTTGTATTGAGTAATTCTAGAAAATGGAGCATGATTTTACAATGGGAATTTAATTAGTCGTGTATGTGTAAAATTACTCGAGGTGTCATTTTGAATATTTTCTAACCATCTCAATTTAATTAAATAACTTCAAGTTACTCCACATTATAATTATCCAAAAACCTATTCAAATAATCAATTTCTCTCAAACTCAAAATCTTATTGAAAGAGCAACTTTAACTAAAAACAACTTAAACTTATTTTCTTTCATTAATTAAAAGTTACCAGTCTAATACTGCGTGATTATTATATTTTATCACTGATTTCTAGCCTTCTATCTTTCTATCTAGTTATTGAAATTGTGAACTGACTACATATATGACTAATTAGATTTTTTTTTCTGTTTTTGGGCAAACAATTCTTTTCTTAATATGTTTTGAAATATCATTTTAGGTATAATATATTGATGCATTATGTTTCTGTATTAAATCTGAATTATTTCTCTTATTTTTTTAAAAAAATAATCTGCTATGTTTTTATAAGCATTAAAATTTAAATTGATATTAAATTTTGCAAGGAAAAAAAAGTGTAGAAATTTAATTATGTTGTTCCCTCTCTCCTAGTGGCTCCTATTGTTGATCGACTCACTTTGCTTGATCAAAGAGTTCGTGCAGGAAGGCCAATAACATATGAAGTAGCCATAAAGGGAGAACCTCCACCGATTGCTTCATGGTCAATCAATGATAAACCTGTTATTGGCAATCCAAGAGTAGAAGTACGCACCACTCCTACTATGTGCTTCTTTGAAATTTTAATATCTGTTCGCTCTGATACTGGAAAATATTCTCTGAATTTGGAGAACTCTTCTGGAAGATTATCTACTTCTGCTACAGTTACAGTTCTTGGTAAGTCTTATTTATTTTATTACATAAAAATGTCTTTAGCAAAATTTCAATAATATTTTAGTTATATGTATACATACTTGTAATATATTTTTAATCAGGAAAATGTTACACAAATTGCATTTATTCATATACTTTATTTCAATATTAATAAATTCCATATAATTATACTTTTTTAGTAATTTGCTCAAAATTTAAGATGCAAACTCTTGATCACTCATTTTCTCCAAACAAAATCAATCTCTTGAAAAGTAGCTAGATTTTTAAATTTGAAAAACGCACAGCTCTATATTTGTTCTGTAATTTAGTTGAATGATTTTATTTAATTTGTTCTAATAGAAAATCAAAATAGCAAAGTAATTAAAATCTGTAGCAGATAAATATAAAACAGGTAATAAACACTAAGAGATTTCAATATGCCATAAAGTCATATTTAATTAGCTTTTCCTAAAATAAGGTTTAAAACTAAATCCTGCATAACTCCCCCTTCCCCTCATTTTTGTAGTATTTATTCCATTCTTACTTTTAATTTAACAATTGATGCATAATATTTTTAATGAAATTGTGCACAACTCTGTGTATTCAATGCATACCAAATAAGAAAATTAAAATGATTTTTTTTAATTTTTAAAAAAAATTTATGCTTTGAATTTTTTATATTGTTTTAAGAAAATAAATTTTCTTTACATTAGATCGACCATCTCCTCCTGAGGGACCTTTGGATGTTAGTGAAGTGACTAAAGAATCTGCAGTGTTGACATGGAAAGCACCCAAAGATGATGGTGGTTGTCCTATTAAGCATTACTTAATAGAAAAGATGGATGCTTCTCGAGCTACCTGGATGGAAGCTGGTCAATCAACTTCTCTCAGTTTCAAAGTAACAAGATTGGTTCACCACAAAAAATATCAGTTCCGAGTAATTGCTGTTAATGAAGTGGGTGATTCTGATGCTTTGGAAAGAGAAGATGGAGTTATTGCCAAAGATCCATTTGGTAAGTAATTTAATTGTAATTAATATCTTTTAAAATCAGTACACGTATTAGCTCAACTAAATTGCATAACATTAATTGTTTAAAAATTTAAATAGTATCTCATTTTTGTAATCAAAGAGCAGAGTTTTTAAAGTTATAAATGAAGGATTAATATTATTAACTATAAATGTTTTTTTTTAGATTTTTATTTTTAAATTAGTTTAGTTTTTAAAACTATGGAAGCAATATTTTGGTTATATGACAAGTTATCTTCAATTTAAATATGTACTCAATTTTATGATTACTCATGTATCATAGAATAAGTATGTCAAACTCATATCCACATGCAAGGCAAACAATTTTTTTTTTGGCACAAACATTTGATATGTAATATATTTTTTAAAAATTGGCTGTGTACTTGTTTTTTAAACAATTTTCAATTGTATGCTATTCTAAACCTCATAATCTTCACTGGTGACTTATTCCGATTTGAATGCAACAATTCAAAGGAGTTCATTTGCCTAGATGTTTCAGTTTTGTCAATCTAATAATAGAGTTTGTCTCTATTAGAATTAAAATTAATAACTTGCAACTTTGGCCAAATTTGAAAATTGCCATAATGGATAGGAAAGGATAATATTTTTAACAAGTTTGGGGGAAAAAATATTTCTTTTATCATTGTTCTTATACGTTTCTGAAACATATTACTTCAACATAAACTGGCATTTTTAGAATTATTTGATATTTTTTTTTTTAACATTTCTTATAAACTTGAATTTTTTTTTTTTTTTTTTGCTTATGTTAACCTTTGGTGTTTGATATGCTTGTTATGGTACATTGTAAGTGTAAATGTCTTGATTGGGGGCCATTTAAATTGAGAACATTTATGATTAATAAACATGAAAAATAGCTTTGCTATTATTTTATTTTCCTGCTAAATTTCAATCTTTATTATTAGAACCACCTAGTACTCCAGGAAAGCCTGAAGCTACTGACTGGGGCAGTGATTTTGTTGAACTTTCATGGCCTGCACCAAAGGAAGATGGTGGATCTCCAGTTACTGGATACATTATCCAGAAAAAAGTTAGGGGATCTAATTTGTGGGAAAAAGGTGCTGAAGTTGTTGGCACAGAAACTAAAGGCAAAGTACCCTATTTGATTGAAGGTCAAGATTATGAGTTTAGAGTTATTGCTGTGAATAAAGGAGGAGAAAGTCAACCAAGTGAACCATCTGAATTAATAACCGCAAGACCTAGATTCTGTAAGTTTTTTTTTTTTGTCTTTCATTCCATAATTGCGGGTTATTTGAAATTGTAAAATGCTGATATTTTGTATTCTTTATTGAGACAAATTCTAAACTTATTGAAAGCAAAGTACTTAATTATTTTATGTTTAATATATAAAATATATATATAGCACTTTACGTCAAATGTGATCATTTTTAGACACAAACTATTTGCAATTTAAAATAGAATAATTTAAAATAATAAATCATATATCTAAAACTTAATCTTACTGGTACAAAAATTCAGAAGCATTAGAAAAAAAATTATGTAAATATATATAATTATGTTTTTGATTTTGGTATTTGTTTAAGATTGCTTAATATTTTTATCTGGGATGTATAATTATTGAATAAATTACATTATATACATATATTTATCTTTATTTTTACAAGAACTTAAAATCAGAACAATGAATAAATTCTGTTTATGGATCATTTTTCATTATACTGAAAAGATTATTTATATAGAGTTCATATGTTGTTGAATGTTTTCAGCCATAGAAAAGAAAAATTCATGACTGAGACATAATGCTATAAACATTTGCATTTTAATTTTAATTTATTGTATTGGGTAAATGACTTGATTGTATTTTTTCTAATTGTTTATTTCACCAAATTTTCAGTGGCTCCCAAAATCATCACTCCTATGAATGATGTGGATGTCAAGAGTGGGGATATTCTTCACATTGAAATTAAATTTATTGGTGCTCCAACACCAGAAATCACTTGGACTGTAGATGATAAAGTGCTTCAATCTGACAAAAGAATATCAGTCTCCAATTATGAAAACTACACCCTCATTCACACAATCAATGCCAAACGATCTGATAGTGGACGCTATTGCTTGAAGCTTAAGAATGAGTCTGGCAGTGATGAAGGAACGATGAAAGTCAATGTGCTTGGTATGTGAAAAATTCTTTATATATATATATATAAAATTATGAAAGGAAATTGATAACTATTTTAATTCTAAGATTCACAATTGTTCAAATATACATTTTATGTCTTGAATTATATTAAATGTAGGAAAACCTGGTGCACCTGAAGGACCATTGGAAGTTAAAGATATTCAAAAAGACAGTGTGACCTTGTCATGGAATCCACCAAAAGATGATGGAGGCAGTGAAATCATGTATGTGTTTTATTTATTTTTTTAAATTACATAATAATGTAATAAATTTATAGTACTAAATCAAGTTTTATAAAACTTAGAGTTGTAACAAACCACATTTCCCTCAACCTGTGCCTTTTCATTTTGTACATTGAAAAAAAATTCCAAAAATCAAGCTTTATTTTCTTGATTTTTTTTGTTCAAATTTAAATATTTGCTGTACTTTGAAATTGAATCAGTATAAATCCATTAATGTTTATTGTATTCATGAACTGATTTTGATCCATTCGAATTACTTACAATTTTAATACCACATCTGTTAAAATTTTTCCTTTCTGTTTTACTATTAATGAAATACAATATTTATTATGTTAAAAAATTACTATGAAATTTACTATAGCATTTTGTGTCTGCCAAGTAATCAAAAAGTCTCCATATTTTATTTGTACCAATTATTCTTTTAGTGTATGAATATTTATAACATTAAGAGAGAACTTTATTTTACTATTATAGACAGATTGGGCAAAATAATTTGGATCTTTTTATTTTTAAACTTAGTATTATGTACAGCTATAGTATTAACTTAATACAATGTATAGTTATTTTTTCAATTGCTTTATTAAAACTAGTTAATTCTGAGCCACAAAATTTTATTTTTGGTCTATTTTATGTATCCTTAACACATTTTGTGTTTTAGATCTTATGTGATTGAAAAACGGGACACAACTCATAAAGGTCCATGGGTCCCAGCAGTCACTATTCCTGCCAAAACTACCAATGCAGTGGTTCCTAAACTTGTTGAAAATACTAACTATGAATTCAGAGTCAAAGCCAAAAATGCTCAAGGTCTTTCTGTTCCTCTTACAACAGATAGAACTGTTTTAGTCAAGAACCCATTCAGTAAGTGTTGTAAAATGCAGAGTAAGGGTAACAGAATACAAATTTTTTTTTAAAAAAAAGGAAAAGAAATCTGAATTTTTGTGGTATACTTTGAAATATATATGTAAGTTTATTATCATCTGAAAACTAAATTTATATTTGACAAATATTTCAGCTTTCTTTTCCTTATATTTAGTTTTGTGCTAAAACATGAATGTGATTGAGGGGAAAAAATGTGAATTTAAATATAGGTTTGGTCAAAATAATTTAGTCTAAAATTATATTGTAATGCATTTTTTATAATCTGATGTTTTCTTTTGAAATTTCTGATTCACTTTACTTAAAATTATCAAATGTTTAGTCATTTTATTTGATAAAGAGAGCATACATTTCTATTTTAAAAAATTAGCACAAAACTTAGTTTTTTAGAAAAAATTTGATTGATGTGTTGATAATTTTAAAAGGTTTTTCCTTTTTTCTTCACTTTGATCTATTTATATAAAGGATGATACAGAAAAATGAAGGAAACTTTAACAGTTGATAGTCCACACTAGTACATTTTCATTGAATACATGTTTCATCAAAAAATGTGATAACTCTGCAAATGTTGAAACAGCATTCCTACTGGGATTTATTCACCAATGTTTGAGAAGAAATTATCAGGAATTAAAGCTGTATCTTCTGCCAAAACGTTGAGGTTAAATACTGAATATTTCTGCTAAAAGTGCTGCCAGATTTGCTGGAGGATGTTCCAACTGATCTTCAGCAGTGTATGTGGTTCCAGCAACACTGGTGCTCCTGCCTATTTTGGATTAAAGGTACAGCACTATCTGGATGTCCTTTTTTCAAACTAATGGATCAAGAGAGGTGATCTATAGCTCGGCCTTCAAATTTACCTGATTTGTCATGTCTTGATTTCTTTTTGTGGATACATTTGAAGAATCATGTGTATGAGACTCCTCTTGACTGTGAAAAAAGCTTTAATTACTGCAGCTAAGGAGATTTGCAATGTGTCTGAAATATTCCAGATTGTTCACCAATCTCTTTTTCACTGCTGGTGATCACTCTTTTGAGCAATTACTGTAAATACTCATAAAAATTGCTTTTTTGATGTGTATGTTAGTCTTGTGTTTTCTCCTCATATCCTCAATTTTTTTGTGCTGCACTCTGCATTTCATTTTAAAACATGAATTGTTTTATGAATATTGTTTGTTTGTGTGTATACTACCATCTTTCAAAAATTTTCCCATCTTTTCTGAATCACCTTATGTGTGCATATGTAAATTTTCTAAATAAGTGAAAATACAAATATTTTTCCTTTAAAGGACCACCAAGTCAACCAGGAGCACCTGAACCAGTTGATCATGACCGTGACTTCATCAAAATTACTTGGGCTCCACCACAAAAAGATGGTGGCTCTGCTATAATTGGATATGACATTGAAAGGAGAGATACCAAATTAAACAGATGGGTTCAGATTAATAGAGATTTGGTTAAGGTAATTTAAATTTTGCTTGATTTTATTAGTTTTCAATGAAGATTGAATTTCTAATCTATTCAAATGTTGTTGGTAAAATTTGTTGAATTTTTATAAAACAAACAACTTTTTGACCAGAATGTCAGAAATTTAAAAATTTGCTCTTTTCTCTTATAAGAAAATGATAAATATTTTTTAAGAAAGCTCTAAGCATTTATTAAGTGTTGCATGTGTATTTTAGGGTATTCAGTACACAGATAATACTGTGACTGATGGACATCTGTATGAGTACCGTGTAACAGCTCATAATGTTGCTGGCTCTAGTGAACCTAGTGCTGCATCTAAACCCATTGCTGCCAAGCCCATGAAAGGTATCTTTATTTATTAATATACAGTCAGATTTTTTATTTATTTATTTATTATTATTTTTTTTATTTGGTTTTTATACCAAAATTATAGTGTGTAACAATTTTTGATGCATGTAAAACTTACAAATGTACATAATGTATTGCTGTAATTCATTTGTTTGTCTGTTTGTTTCAGAAAAACCAAAACTTCATTTGGATGGATTGTATGGCAAATTGATTCGTGTAAGAGCTGGTGAACCTGTTTACATCAATATTCCAATGACTGGCTCTCCTGTTCCAACTATTCGGTGGACTTTTAATAAGCAACATCTTCAAGATACACCTCACACCAGGCAAGAAATTGGAGATGAGTTAATAAAACTGACTATTCCCAAATCAGAAAGATCTGATAGTGGGCTGTACACCATTACTGCTAAAAATGCTTATGGGGAAGATTCTGGTGATATCACTCTTTTGGTATATGGTAAGCAAATAATTTTATTGTATTACATAATAAGGATTTTTTGAGACTTGTCAAATTTTTTTAGAAAAGATTACTTGTTATTAAAAGAGTAGATTAGTTTTTATATAATAAGCAATATATTATTTATATAGCACTAGAATTTTTGCATTTAAAGTTTTCATTTTCAACTTATTGTGTAAACTTTTTACTGTACCATCAAGAATGGAGATTCTTAATTTTTAATAAAATCTGAAAGAATAAATTAATTACTATAATTTTTTAGTGTTTCACAATATTTTTATGTGATTGTAACACATTTTAATATATAAACATAAATTTTGATACACAAATGTATATTTTGTAATAAAAGTTTTATTAAAATTATGGAATCATTTTTATATATTTATCCATACAGTGATGAGACAATTGTAACTTGAAAGAAAATTTTCAATTCAATCATACTTAACTGTAATTTAAATTTTTGATTTTAATTCTGCATTGAAAATTTTTACAGATAAACCCAGTCCACCAAAAGGACCTTTGGAGGCTACCGAAGTAACCAATAGCTCAGTCACTTTGAAATGGCAGAAGCCTGATGATGATGGTGGATCTGAACTAACAGGTTAGTTATGCTTTTAAAGCATGATAGTTAGAACAAATATGCATAGACATGTTCCAAGAAAAGATAATGTATGATAACCAGATATTTTATATCCTTTCCCTTCTTTTTAAACATAAAATTAAGTCAAATATGAATACATTTTTGTATATTATTTATTAATGCAATATATATAAAGTCTGTATTGCAGTTTCCACTATAGATAGGATGTGGTATCTTCTTTTTCTTTTACATTTAACTTTTTGAACACTTTTTCTATACTTGAAATAAGTTCTTGGGATAATGTATTCTCTTGGCAGGAATTGTACTCTCATGCATTATTTTATTTTCTCTGTAACTCTTAACCATGGATTTTCCTTAAAGTTATGAAACATTAAATATTTAACATTCATAATACTATAAATTAATTATAAAAAGTTTAATTTTTATAAAACAATCACAATTGCATAATTTTTTTTAGAAATATTGATTACTTTTCTAATTTTTTATATTTTAAGTTTATATCCATCAGCTTTCAAAATTCTATTATGTTATTATAGGTTATATTGTGGAGAGGTGTGAGATTGGAACAGATAAGTGGCTACCATGTGGTGGTTATTGCCCTAACCCAGTATTTACTGTGAAAGGTCTGGATGAAGGAAAGCAATACAGGTTCAGAGTGCGCTCAGAAAATATTTATGGCATCAGTGATGCACTTGAAAGCAAACCAATAACTGCTAAAAATCCATTTGGTATGCCTATTACTCTTTAATTTATTATTTTAATATAATATTTTAGATTATATACTATCATTGATATTATTCTAAACTAAAATTTTTGTCATAGTTATTCTGCAGTTATATTTGTTTAAAATGTTTTATGTTTTAAAAATGTAATGTTTTATTTTATATCAACTTTAATTAAATTTGCTCAACTAACTGTATGAAGAACTTTCATTTTTGAAACATGTTAATGAAAATACTAGCATTTTTTTAGTTAATTCATTCATTAGTTTTATAAAAAAAATATTGATTTAAGTTATCTAATCACCACTATTTATTGTGTGCAGATCCTCCTGATCCACCAAGCCAACCAAAGGTTTTGGATCATGGACCTACTTTTGTCTCTCTTGCTTGGGAACCTCCTGCCCATGATGGTGGAAAACCAATTATTGGTAAGCTTGTGGCACTAATCATTAGCACTCAGTTAACGTATTCAAAATATATGTAGTTGCAAGACTTTTTATAAAATTAAAAATTTAATTTCTTATTGAAGTTGCATTCTATTAAGTCTTTTACTATTACTAAATAAGATCCTTTCTCATTTTCATTAAGGATACCTTGTTGAGAAGAAAGAAAAGGGTACACAAGAATGGATACGAGTTACCAGTTTCCCTATCCCTACTACAGACTTTGTGGTGCCAAGCTTATCAGATGGACAAACATATGAATTTAGAGTCTTGGCTGTTAATGAAGGAGGCGTTGGTAGGCCCAGCAAACCAACTGCTCCAGTAATGGCTGTAAGAAAAATGTGTAAGTTAAATGTTTTTAATAGACTTTTATATATGTTAAGAATTAATTTTATAGTCAATTTATTCAGTGCATTTGCACATTAAATATGCATAAAGTGTTAATGATTTGGTTATATAAATTTAAATTGTATATACAATATCTACGCTGTTACCTATAATTTATGTAATAACTAAAGAATAAAAACAAATGTTACTGATGTGTATTCACAAACATGTATGTAACGATCATGTAATCAAAAATGAATTAGTAAGTGTATATGATATAAAGTCTGAATTTTAACAAAATTAAACCCATATAAAATTACGATTTTTAATATACACATACTTAAACTCAAATATACATATATAAAATATGAATATTAAAATACTGCAAATTTTCCATGTGTCTCATTATACACACATAGTCCAGTTAAAAAATAATGAATATTAATATATAAACCAAGAAAATATATTACTTTATTTTATATTTGTATTAAAGATTTGTATCTGAAATAAGTGATGTTATGATTACAGTCTTTTTTTATAATTTTACTCTTTCTGTTATTTTAATATTATTAGTATATTTTCATTTCTCATTAAACATTTAATTTCAGATCCTCCTGAGGCACCTGAAGCTCCTCATATTGATAAGATTACTAAAGAATCTGTCACGCTATCATGGCAGAAACCAAATGATGGAGGAAGCAAAATTCTGGGTTATTATATTGAAAAGAGAATGAAAGATGCAAAGGAATGGGATATTATTAACAACATACTTCACAAAGACAGAACTTTTACGGTGAGAAACTTAATGGTTTTATGTTATTGAAGCTTAAAAATATTAAATATCTGTAAAAATTTTAATTCACACTCACACACACATTGAGATTTTAAGTAACGAAAAATTTTTTCTGTGAATTAAATTAGAATCTTCCTCTCTACAAATTTAATGCAGAATAAAATTAAAGTTTATGATTTTTAAAGGAGAAAAAATTTAAAAGCTTGGGATTTTAAAGGAAGAACACTAAATTTATTATTTTTAAGTAAATCATAAACTTTCTTTTATTTAAAACATGGTTAAATTTAATATTACTGCATAAAATTTTGTACCTGAAATTCAATCTATAGTATTAGGCATGAATTTTAGGGAGGGGGGGGGGGTTCAGAATGTGTTAAAATAGCTATTAACTTCATAAAAACTTGAAAAAAATGTGATCTTGATTGCATTTCTTTCAAATGAACTTTTTGAAATCAATTACTTTATGCTTAATTTATTCAAATTCAGTTTTTTATATTTTGAAGAAAAGGATTGAGGATTTTTATTATTTTGTGTTTGTACATTTCAAATTATTTGTTTATTAATATTTTATACAAAAGCTTAATGTTAATTTAATTTTAATAAAGTAATTTTGCATTATATGGCTTGATGCCTATATTGATGTCTTTGCATTTCTTTTCTTTTCATTGGTTATAATGCATTTTATTTTGTAAAAGGTGCTTGAACTTATGGAAGGTAAAGAATATGAGTTCAGGATTATTGCTGTTAATGACATAGGAGAAAGTCCTCCAAGTAAACCAAGTGCTATGGTATTAGTTGAAGAACAACCAGGTGAGGATGTCCCCCTTTCCTTTAAGCAGTTTTTTATCCTTTTATTAATATTCATATGTGAGAATTCAATATAATTTGAAATCTTTTATTTGACAGATAAACCAAGAATTGATGCTGGAGCTGTTAAGGATATAGTTGTTAAAGCTGGAGAAGAATTTTCTATTACAGTACCATTTACAGGATTTCCCAAACCTGAAGCTACTTGGACAAAGAATGACAAAGATATTGATGAAACTGACGCAAGGATATTCATGAAAGTAATTACATTCAAAATTCGTCTAGTGTTTTATGAAATTACTTGATGAAGTTTTAGCATGTTATGAGCATTTTTTCCTTGTTAATTTGATAAGCACTGCGCAACTAATTTTTCTCATCTGATCAGGTTGTCTGGAAAAATTGGTATTAGAAAATTAAAGTGTAAAGAAAAGTCAAAAATTTTTTAAGAAAAGTTAATTGAATGTACCTTTTTTTTCTGCCTTTGATCTGTCAAAAAAAATTTATTTGAGGTAGTTACATCAATCTTATTTTTCATATTTTATAAACTCATTTCTTAATTTCACATGCTGATACAGAATTTTTGCCTTTAATTGTTAAATCCTGATGAGCTTGTATTTTACACATATTCATTATAATATTAAGTACATTAACCAAAATGTGCTATTGTAAAAAAGTTCTAGGGGGTAAGGGGAATGCTTAGCTCCTTTTGAAAACCAATTAGAATTTGATTCTAAGCCGCATCCGATTTTCACTAGCTTTAATATTGGGGAAAAAAGGCAGCTTAGATTCGAGTAAATGTGGTATGTTATATTCTTCTTAATATAATATTAATTATCTTAATATGCACAGGTTTCTCTTTGTTTATTGTTTTTGTCACTAGATTTTATTGAGATAGATTAGCTGTAAATAATAATAATAATAATGAACTTATCCTTATTTTATTGAATTTGTGTTAAGTTATACTTAGAATCTTATTTTGTGTTTTAATTTTACCTCATTAACCATTTATAGTTATAGAAAATTCTTTACTTTATTGTGATTCTTAATATAAGCATAAAATTTTGTCAAGCACTTTATCGCATTTTATTTAGGTAAGTGATACATCTGCTGTTTTGGCTGTCACAAATGCAAAACGAGAAGATACCGCTACTTTCAAGGTCCATTTGAAGAATAAATCCGGATTTGATACATGTTACTGTAGAGTGACAGTCTTAGGTAAGAATCGATTTAAAATTTTTTAAGGTTTTATCACATCAGTAAAGATTTTAAAGCATAATAATATATAGTATTTTGATAGCATTTCTTATTTTATGGGCTTTTTTAATCATACTATGTGTATTTATAATTAAAGCAATATGAATCAAGTGTTTTGCTATAAATATCTAATAAAATTTCTCAAAAGAAATTATTTAGTTGTGAAAACATTCTTGTATGCATTTTCTATGTATGTTATTGTTTTTTAAAAGTGCATATACCTAAATATTCTGTGAATAAACAATTTTTTTTTTAATATTTTGGGACAATTTAAATTGATGTATTAATATAATTGATTTGATTTTTAAGTCTATTAGTTATCTGACTTTATTTAAAATGAGCTTGAATTCTAAAATGTTGTAGAAACTGTTAAAATTTTGACATACAGTACAATTAAAGTGTTATATTTAATACCTTTTTAGATAAACCAAGTGCACCTGAAGATGTCCATGCCGAGGAAATTGAAGGCGAATCTTTAACTCTATACTGGCAAGCACCAAAAGATGATGGCGGTTCTGAAGTTAGCAATTATGTTGTTGAAAAGAAAGAAGTAGGAACTCTAACGTGGGTCAGAGTTTCTAGTTTTGTCACCACAACAGCCTGCAGAGTAAGAAATTTAGTTGTTGGTAAACAGTATGACTTCCAAGTAATGGCAGAAAATAAGCATGGCATGAGTGAACCAGGAAGAACAAGAGAACCAATTCTAGCAAAATTACCATTTGGTTAGTTTTAATTACTTATTCATTTTCTTAAAGAGCAGCTTGTTTTTTATTTTTGTTTTATAAGTACAATTAATTGCAAGTACATGTGTATTTAACTTCTGTTTTTATAAGTTTTGTTTTGAATTATTAGAATCAAATGGAATGACTCAGGATTAAGCTATTTTTCACCTGAGTAACTGAATTCCATATTGTAATCTATTAATACCAAGATTGCTTTGATATTTAATGAAATTGATTAAAATCCACTTTAAAAAAGAGAAATAAAATAAGTGATGGAAGTTATAAATTAATTTTCTATTTGGGGGTAATTTGCATAAAATGCTGATCCGCAACAATTTGTTGTTATAGTTTTGTTTCATATGTTTGTATACTTCACAGAACATTTTTATGATTAACACTGCTCTCTGATTAAAGATTTTCTTACATTATCAATTTGTTTGTGTACAATTATATATCTCTAATTCGGAATTGTACTTTTCTAAATTTCTTTGAGTTTATACTTATATTAAATAGAACCAATTAGTAAATAATTTCTTTATTTTTATGTTTTCTAGATCCACCTGGTGCACCAGGCTCTCCTCAAGCAGTTGAGACCACTGTTGACTCCATCACTCTATCATGGCAGAAGCCAAGAGAAGATGGTGGTAGTCCTGTCACTGGGTATGTTCTTGAAAAGCGAGACAAGGGCAAAGAGAGATGGACTGCAGCCTGTCAGACCACTATTGCCGATCAAACATTCCGGGTTACTGGTTTGAAGGAGAATCATGAATATGAATTCAGAGTTGCAGCTGTCAATGCTGCTGGACAAGGACCTTTCAGTTCATGCTCAGATGGCATATTTGCAAACCCACCATCATGTATGGGAATGAATACATTTATCTTAAACTTAAAATAATTTGACTAGTTTAACATGAGACATATTTGTTTCTGGTTAACCCCTTAAAATATATTGAATCAATGTTGATAAAGAGCTTCAAGCATTAATTTAGTTTAGTGTGATTTTCTTAAGAGAAAAAAAAATGATTTTATTTCATGTACAATTTTTTTTCAGTATTATATTAATATGAAATTAAATTAATTTAAATGCTTAGGGAATTTAAGTTGCTATTGTTTTTGTACTGATTTTCAGAAAAGTTTACAAATTACTTGTGTTTTTTTAATAATTTCGCAAATCTTTTTACAAGTAATTTAAGCCTTAGAGAACTGGGAATTCTGTTGGGAAGTTTTTGTCTCCTTATTTTATCCATTTTGAAACTTAAGGAATCTGATTAAAATCTTTTAAATTATACTACTAGAACTGTTTATTTTTATAAAGTTTGTGTTGTTTGATTAGATTTTATAATGAAAGCTTAACAATAAATAGCATTTTTAATACTTATAGTGCCTAGAAAGTGAATTACTTATAAGAAATTATATAAGTTGAACAAATATGTGGGGAGGTCAGCAAAATAGAGGCAACTATATGTTATGATTTTAGAAAACTTTTTTTACTACATTTCTTAAAAGGGGTATTTTATTCAATTTTTAAAGCATATTTGAAGAAACACAACTAATTATTTTATTTGTGAACCCTTCTATTAATATAAATGTAAGTATTCTCATGTTTTAAAATGTTATATTTGCCACCATTGACTAAATTTTTATTTGATTTATTTATTTTAGGCTCTCCAAAGATTGATGCTGCATTCAGTATGCGTGATATCACTGTAATGGCTGGTGAAGAATTCACAATCAGAGTTCCATTCAATGCTTTCCCTGTGCCTACAGCTACTTGGACAATTGTAAGAGAACTTAATTATTGATCATTTTGGCAGAAATGTGTGTGCTTTGCTAGTTATATTTTAACATTTCAGGTCATCTGGAAAGTTCTGCAGTTGAGAAGCATAGATGCATCTTGTTATTTTACTACCTCTAATTAAAAAGTGATTTTGGATTATGTAGATATGAATATTTTGGTTTTTCTGCTTTCTCTTCTTAGTTCTTGCTAGTGCTACATCATAATTTTTGTTTCAGTGCACTTTTAAGAAATCAAAATTTTCATTTTCATCACATTATACTTTTTTATTTCAAGAAAGGTAAAAATGCTTATTGTTGCTTTTAAAACATTTGTAGGTTGGTCAGGTAGGTTTAATCAGGTTGCTTTCAAAACTTTTGTAGTATATAAAATAGGGCTGTTTTAGATGATTTAGCTCAGAAAGCTTTTTAGGAAGTTAAACGCTGAAGCTTCAGCTTCAAAGATGATGTCCACTCAGAACAACCACCATCTGTTAAGGAGGACATCTTTAAAAAATTATTACTAAAAATTTATGTTAAATAGTCTTATAGAAGCTATCTCACAGATTAAATATTCCACATGGTAAAATATGTGATCATTTTGTTATTTGTGAGGCACTATGATATGTGGGCAAACCCCTACTCTACATCACTGAATGTGCCTACTGGGATTTCAGCATATGATTCTTTTTTAAAACAAAATGAAGTTCTTGTCTTGAAACAGCTCTTTACTGGCAATGACAACATGGGGTAAGCCAAATGAACCTCCTCAAGTAACTTTAAGAGGGAAGCTGGGTATATAAAAAAATGTGCTTTCTGTATGGGGGTGATATGGAGGAATTATTTATTATGAATTTTTGCCATCAAAATCAAACTATAAATTCAGAAAAATACTCTTCCCAAATAGTGATTTTGAAAGCAAAAAGAGAGAAAACTGGTCAAACTTTACCAATCCGAGGTATTGTCTTCCACTTTGGCAATGCTCAATTCCATTTTGTGATGATTTCTTGGTTAAGTATATTCACCATACCTAGTTCCCTCAGATTTTCACCTCTATAGGTCACTTCAAAATTCTCTAAGCGACCATGAGTTTATTTTAGAGATTATCAAACAGCACCTTGATAACTTCTCTCATGAGATAAACCTGTTGATTTTTACTAAAAAAAATTTTCTACCTGAGGGTACATATACAACTTGTCATTGAATAAAATGGTGCTTATGTTATTCAATAAAAAATTATTATGTGTTTCTGTACTGCATAATTGTTATTTATCATTCAAAAATTGC
Source organism: Trichonephila clavata (assembly GCA_019973975.1). Classification (NCBI taxonomy): domain Eukaryota; kingdom Metazoa; phylum Arthropoda; class Arachnida; order Araneae; family Nephilidae; genus Trichonephila; species Trichonephila clavata. The sequence continues at coordinate 88,727 of BMAO01003470.1, forward strand.
AGAACTTTCCAGATGTCCCAATAATACTCGGTGTTAGTGAATCATTAAAAATTATATTAGCATGGTCTTAGAAGTAGAAATTATTTCATTTGCAGATTATAATTTGACTTAAAGTACATCATATATTTAAAATGTGTATGCTATTTTTGAATGCACACCATAAACATACTATTTATTTTTAAAAAATATTTGAGCATAGAATTTTTTTTCTAAACAGTACGATTTTAGAAAATCCAATTTAAATTAAATTGGATTCATAAATGTTTTATCATTTAATTTATTCTTATTAAAATTTATACAAACTTTAAAACTATTGTAATTACTGTAAAATATTTTTACGACTGAAATATCTATAATATAATTCATTCTATGTGCTTTATTTTTCATTAAAAAAATTCTGGCTTAATTTTTGTTTGTTTGTTTGTTTGGACAAAAATCTTACACTGTATATAATTATTTGTATTCTAGAATGGAAAATCTGTTGTCAAGACTGACAGAGTATACAGTGAAGTAAATGTTGCTTTTACTGTGTTGATAAACAAAAAAGCTAGGAGAGATGATTCTGGAAACTATGCTTTAGTATTAAAGAACCAGCATGGCTCTGATAATGGAGCATGTAGAGTACTTGTTGTTGGTTAGTATTTACTGAAGATTTCCTTTCTTACTAGGAAATATATATTTTATCTCTTTTTTTTTTTTTTTTTTTTTTTTTTTTTGCATTTTTATATACTTGATTTTTTTAGAATGTTTATTACTTATCTAAATATTAATTGATTGATTGAAACATAACTTGCTATTTTCACTTCAAATGTATTTTTCAATTTTAACAAATATAGTTTTGTTTGGATCAAAATTATGTTAATATTTCACTAATATTATTGATTTTTTCATATATGAAAGAGATATGATATATAAAAATTGTATGATTTTCTGTATGAAAATTTTTATATTTTCTTGGAAGAAAGAAATAGTTTGTTTCTTATTTAATCAAAACTTCTGGTTCTTTATGCATACTATTTTTTATAGATAAGCCTGGACCACCAGAAGGACCACTTGAAGCCAGTGATATCACACCAGAAACATGTTCACTCTCTTGGAAACCACCTAAAGATGATGGTGGAAGTGCAATCACTAATTATGTGGTTGAAAAACAAGATGCCAATTCTCAGGTAAGTTTTATTTTAATAATTTATCTGGTTAGATTATGGTTAATTCACTTAGTGAATTTATTGAGAATATTTAAACTGGATCTAGAGAAAAGAATTATGGTTTTTCAAATGTTTTTTTCTGGATTTATGATCATATTCTTTAGTAAAAATCTTCATTGTATACTTCAAATTTTGTTATTTCTAAATTAGCTTAATTACCTACCTATGTAGGTTTTGAAAAACAATTTTTTATCAAAAGCAAAAAGCATCTAGTTTTGTCACAATATAACTTTGATATTTCATTAATATTAAGGTATGGACCAAATTAAGTAGCTATGTAAGAGGATGCCATTATGAAGTGATTGGTTTGGAGCATAAGAAAAAATACCATTTCCGTGTACGAGCTGAAAATAAATATGGTGTTGGATCTCCTTTGGATACTGATCGTCTAATTACTGCTAAGTTCTCGTTTGGTAAGTTGAAGCAAATGTCATACATTAGTGAAAATGGATAATTGTCATTTTTTAATTGAGGGAGTTACTTAATAAATAAAATCATCAAGTAAAATATCATTTTGAGGATTAGTTATGATATAGTAATTAATTGTTTTATATTTTGTTCTATTTAATTTTTTAAATTAATGAATAAAATCGAGGTTACTTCCATCTAGTTTTCAATTATTTTACTGTTCTATTCATTTCTCAATTTGTGTATTTTATGATAAAAAGAATAAAATGTATCAGCTACTTCATGCATTCTTTTTTTTTAAATTCAACCTATGTAGTTTACTTTTCCTTTAATATGCATTTTTTTTTATAATTTACTATGTAGTATTAAACCATCAGTTTTACCCTGAGGTATTAAATTGTTTTAAATGTATTGAGCTTAGATGTTAAAATTTAATCTGTTACTTAAAAACAGAATTGTATGTTTCGAATCTGGTTGTAAAAATTTTTAATCGTTTTATGCCTACTGTTACATTGGAGTTATCAATTGGAAATATATCTATCTATAGATCCACCTGGACCACCTTCTACTCCGACAATTACCGATTATGATGGTGTTAGTGTTAGCCTTTCATGGGATCATCCTGTTCACGATGGTGGATCTAGGATTCAGGGTTATCAAGTTGAGTACTGTGATATGGCTGATGGAAGATGGAGAGTTGGAAATGATTATTTAGTGAAAGAAACTCACTTTACTAGTAAGTTTACTTGATTACATTTAAAAATAAGTACATACATAAGACAAATAATATTTAAACTTAAAATTACTAAGATTAATAAAGAGCAAAATGTAGATAGGAATGTCACATTATTAATCTTTTGATATTGAATAATTTTTATTTATCAATGATTTTGAATAATTTTTAATAAAAATTGGAAAGCATATGTAATTATTTTGAAGTTGTTTAATTATTTATTTATTAAAAGTAAGGCAAATTATTGAAGGTCTTTAATTGTATTGCATAGTCATTATAAAGTAGGATATTTTAATATTTTTATAAATGTTCTTTTTCATCAAAAACACTTTTTATAACTATGCCTAATAGCTTAATTGAGAATTTTATGAATTATCTAACAATAAATCATTTCAATTACAGTTCCCAATCTAACTGAAAATCATGATTATCAATTCCGTGTCAAAGCAAAGAATGTTGCTGGACTTGGTGAAGCTAGTGAACCAACTGCTACATTTAGGCTTAAGAAAAAATTCAGTAAGTTTCATTTAATCTTCTAGGTTTATGTATTTATAGATTAGATAAAGCACATTAGAATATATAATTCATACATGTCTAACTTTTAAATTAAGAAAGATGTAAAATTGCCATTTGTTTGTTGCCTATTAAAACTTCTAATAGAGGAGCAGTTTTCATATGTTATTTCAATAACTGGTTATAGATTCAAATTTTGTCAAGCTATTAAACAAACTTAAATGAATGTATTTTGACTTGTTTTTTTTTATGAAAGGTCCTCCTTCTCCACCAGAAGATGTTATGGTTGGTAAGATTGGTCGCAGTTACATTGAACTTAGATGGGAGAAACCACGTTCAGATGGTGGAAGCAAAATTACTGGTAAATTTTACAAATAAATTATATAATACCGATCTTACTTTAAAGCTATTATATTTTGTAACAAAATAAATTACTTCTCTAATTATTTACTTATGGGGGTAAAATTTCTCTGATTTAATGATTTTTTCCAGGTTACATTGTCGAACGTAGAGAAGCAGGTACTGCTTTCTGGTTTAAAGCAAATGATTTCCCATGTGCTGAATGTCATTACACTGTCATGAATCTAATGGAAAATGCGGAATATGAATTTAGAGTGTTTGCTCTTAATGCAGCTGGAAAAAGTGAACCCAGTGCATGTACTAATCCCATTAAAGTTTGTGAAGTTACAGGTATGAAACTTTCCATTGTAAATTTTAGTATTTAAAAATAAACCTTTTGATACTGTTGTTTTGAACTTATATTTTTAATTTGTTTAAAGATGGACAGAAACCTGAGTTTGTTAGGAAGCTTTTCAATAAAAGCGTGGCTCTTAAAAAACATATCATCTTTGATTGTGAGGCTGTTGGTAAACCAGCTCCTACAGCTAGATGGTAAGTATTAAAATGTTTCCATATCTTTATTATCCATATTTTTTAATTTATTGCTTTAAATAATAAATTTTAGTCAATTCAAAATTTAAATGAAATTTAATTCATATGTGCAATATACTTTATGTATGTTCTTTAATTCTGTGCATTATTTTAATGTATTTTTATAAAAAATGTTGCAAACTGATGTTTGTTATTGAATATTTGAATCTCTTTTGGTAAAAGACTTGTTAGATTTTATGATAATGTTCTTCTTTTCCTGAACTTATCAATATTTTTTGTTGTTTTTAAAGCTAAACAAAATAGTGATTAGCTCTGGTCTATGTTTTTTCATGAATATCCTATAGGAAAAAATGCATTTTATTTAAAAATCAAGTAATTGCTTATAATCTAGAACCATTTCATGTTTAATACAAATTTACTCTAATGAATTCTGTTTTATAGAATGCAATAACTTAAATAATTATATTATTATAGGTTTAAGAACGGTCGTGAAATTCATTCAGCTGGTCGCATACTACTCAGTGAAGGAAAAGATGGAGAGTTTAAGCTTACCATCACTGAAGTTTGGGACACAGATGAAGGAGAATATGCTTGTGTCGTTAGTAATTCCTTAGGATCTGACAAATGCTTTGCTCGAATGATTATAGCAGGTGAGAATAATTTAAGAATTTATCTCATTTTTTTAAAAAATTCATTCATTTTTTAAACCTAAAATTTAATATGATGAACTTGCATGAAATTTTTATTTTTTTTAATCTCTTTTTTTTCCATCAATATGTTATCCCATTATATGTACATGGTCAATAAATAAACTTATTTAAATATAGCTTTAGTAAATAAATAATTTTAAAAGTCACAGTGTTAAAATGCTATAGAAAGGATTTTTTTTTTTTGCATGTAATTTAAAGAAAGAAGGGGGAAATGTCTTTTCAGTGTTATAAAAATATCTTTATTTGCTCCAGAAAAATGCCATGTCTTTACAAATCCTTATTTTTTTTAGTTGCTCCTAGAATTGAAAGGTGCCCAACTGAAGTTTTCTTCCCTGAGAAAGAAAATGGTAAAGTTAAGATCTACTTCTCTGGCACTTCACCTTTTGATGTATTGCTCTTCAAAGAAGGTTTTGAATTGAAAGAAGATGGTCACATCAAGTACACTGTGTTTGATGACTATGTTATTATTTATTGGAAAGAAATTGAGAAAAATGATATGGGAAAATATAAACTGACAGTGAAAAACGAAAGTGGCTCTGCAGAAGCTGACTTCTCACTATTTGTAACAGGTAAATTCTTTGAATCAAACTTCAATTTTAGCTCTGATAATGTTCGAAACTGGAAGTTTTTATTTGTTAGGTTAAAGTTTTGAAAATTATCACCAGAAAGTGGGTAATGTAAATATTTAATGAATTAAATGATAATAAAAAAAACTTTGATTAGTTGTAAATTTGTCATCTACTTAATAATTTTTAACATTAATTAATAAAATGAAACTTCAGGGTATCTTGTTTTATAATTTGATTTATTTAGGTCTGCCTGGTCCACCTATTGGTCCTCTTGAAGTCAGTGATATTACTCAACATACTGCTACCTTAGCCTGGAAAGTACCTGAATATGATGGTGGTTGCAAAATCACTCATTATATCATTGAAAGAAAAGAAACTACACACAACCAATGGGTTATTGCTGCTAGCTACTGTAAAGTAAGTTTGAAATTTGATTCCATTTGTACTTAAAAATAATTATCTAATTTTATTGTTTGTAGAAGATTTCCAATATTATTTAAAATTTTCATAATAAATTTCCTACTATTTTAAGCATCAGTTTTATTTTTAAACTTTTTTTTTACATTTTTAATAGTTATAGTTTTTTTTTAAATTAAGTATTTATAAATTGATCAAAATTTTATCTCATAAAATGTATTTTAATTCATTCAATAATAATTAAAAGGAATTCTTATTTAATTAGCTTGAAGAAGCTTCGAAAACTTTTTTCCTAAAATTGATTCAAAATAAATTATTTTCAAAGTAACCTCTTATCATTATATTAATAAAAATACAAAAGGTTCAGTTCTGAAGATTATTATATATTAGTATTATAATTTTTTCGGTTAAACTAATATGTTATGATCAAAATGAATTTAAAATAGATCAATAATGTATTTTTAAAAATATTTTATTGTGGTTGTATGAAATTTGCTTATATAAATCAATGAATTTTTCTAAAAATATTTTGATTTTATTTCTTGTTTTTGTTCTTAATAAAAAGATTTTTATTGCTACTTAAAGTGTTTTGTACCGTGGTACTTAAGTAATGTATGCAACATTCAATAAGGTTAATTTTCTAGGATACTACCTTTACTGTACAAGGTCTGACTGAAAATGGTGAATATCTGTTCAGAGTGATGGCTGTAAATGAAAATGGTCAAAGTGCTCCTCTTGAAGGACTCAATCCAATAATTGCTAAATTACCTTTTGGTAAGTGACATATAATTGGCTATAAAATTAAAATTTTATTTGAAATGTTTTTCTAAAAGTTTTCTTATGGATATATGATTTTTTTCTCTTTTAAATATTGAGTTACTCTTTCAAATATTACTCTGGTTATTTTGAAATACATATAACTTTTACATAACTAACTATTAATTAAAAAAACTTTTTGGTCTTTTTATATCTACCTAAAAATATGTCTTCAGTTATGGATTTTGTTAATTATTTTGTGTAATTATTAATATGGTACTTTTACTTGGGTAGTTAGAATCTCTAAGTTGTGATTGCATATTTTTAGATCCTCCTGGTGCACCTGGATCTCCCAATGTCATTGAAGTTGGAGGTGATTTTGTTAATCTTTCATGGGCAAAACCAGAACATGATGGCGGGGCTAGAATTCTGGGCTATTGGATCGAAAAACGCGAAGCTGGAACTCAGACTTGGCAGAAGGTTAATTTGACTCCCTGCCATGCAACTCAAATTAATATCACAAATCTTATTGAAGACAGACAATATGAATTTAGAGTTTTTGCTTTTAATGAAGCTGGAATGGGACCTGCTGCTAACACCGAAACAGCTGTGAAAATCGTTGATCCTAATGGTAAGTGTTTGAAATTTAAGTACTTTTTAATTTTGTAAATCTTTTATCAGAAAGTGTGTGTCCATGCAATTACTCTTTAAAATCCTGATTTAATGATTTTTTTTTTTGTAATGAGCTGTAACTTTGTATTTAAATGTTACATTATATAACCTTAAGACAAGTATATAACTATGAATATACTTAAGAAAAGCTTATATTTAATGAAATAATTGAATAGTAGGAATATTGATTAATTGAATTCCAGTAAACATATTATTGATGAATTTGTAACAACTGATTGATAACAGTTTCAAATTATTGACTAATATGTTTTTGCAGCTCCTGTTCCACCAGAGTTCTTGACACCTTTGAAAAAGGTCCTGTGTCACGAAAATAAAAATGCACAGTTTACCTGCACTGTTGTTGGTAATCCTAAACCAAATATTGTATGGTAAGAATGTTAATTTGATATTTAGCTATATTTGCAATGTTTAAGCAAATGTAAACTCTAAAATATATGAAATAAAGAATTATGAAGAATATATTAAATAGGAATAATATGGCAATTTTATTTCTTTATTTGTTTTTCATATATGCTAAATTGTATTTTTAAAAATATTAAGCTGTTTACAATGAATAGTATGTGAAATATTGTTTGAAATTATTTCCTCTTTTTTTTAAAGGTATAAGGGTGTGAGAGAAATTTTTGAAGGTACCGGCAAGTACACAATATTGAAAGAAGGAGATGTACACACTTTAGTTATCAATGAAGTTTATGGAGAAGATGCCGATGAGTACAGTGTCAGAGCTTCTAACAAAGGTGGTGTTAGAACATCCCGAGCTGAGCTTTTGATAATGCGTAAGTTTTATTTGTACATTTACTCATTAATCTAAGAGTGGGTTGCATATTTTTAAAATTATTTTTTAATACATGTTTTAATCATATTTATGCTTGGTGCACATCTTAACTTTTTAACTAAAAAAAAGAAATGGAATAATACACAAGAAATTTACCAATATATTTTTGATAAATCTATTGAGAGATTAAAACAAAATGTTATAGTTGCTCATATCTTCTTTAAAAGAAATAAATAAGCAATGTGCTATATAAAGTCATTAAAGTATAAAATTAGCCTTTTCTTGCCTTTTTTTTCATGAATAAATAGAAATTTATCTCAGGCTTATTCAGGACTGTACAATTTCAATAAGTAAAAGAATGAAGTATTGTTTTGGAAAAAAAAATGTTGGAAACAAAAAGAAAGAATCAGAAGATTTTTTTCGTGTTATTTACACAATGTTTTAAATTTAATCTTGATTTGAAATTATAGGTCCACCTCACATTAATGTACCTCCCAGATTCAGAGATGTAGCTCAGTTTGAGAAAGGTGAAAACATAACCTTAAAGATACCTTTCATTGGATATCCTAAGCCAACATTAAAATGGAGCCGAAATGAAGAAGAAATTGAAAAAGGTAGTCACTATGACATCATTATTGGTGACAGACATGCTGTTCTTATCATTCGTGATGTCAATAGTGATGACAATGGACCTTACCGTTTGTTTGCTGAAAATGAACTAGGAACAGATTCTGCTATTATCAAAATTAAGATTAGTGGTATGTATACTTCATTAATAACATTCATATCATTCCAAAATATTTTTAAAAGAAAATGTTTGAAAAAAGTCTAATAAAATAATTTCTTTTACAAATTTTTAAAACCTAAATCAATATAAAAATACTAATCTTGATCTTTAAAATAAATTTCTGTTCTGGTAGAGTTTTTCTTATTTTTTCCCCAATTGTACTAAAAGTTTGAAGGGTTATATATTTAGTATTATTCTGTACATTATACTTCTCTCCACCTTTCTAAATAACTAAAGCTGAATAAAAGGTCTAGTAGAAATGTATAATTGAATGGTTTATGGCTATATTCTTAATAACTGGATTAATCTTTATTAATGTATTAATAGATCGTCCTGACAAACCCAGAGATGTTAAAGCTGACCGGGCAACTGATGATTCAGTTGTTCTCTCTTGGAAAGCTCCTGCTTGGGATGGTGGATCTCAGATTCATAATTATATTATTGAAAGACAAGAATCTCCTATGACTAGCTGGGTTCGTTGTGGAAACACCAGGTATGGTTGAAAACTATTTGTGTAAATTAATTGAAAATTTAGATGCCTTAATTTTAAAAAATTAATGCACCACATTTTCATTAATTGTGTTTTAAAAAAATCAATTAACTAATTCATAATGATAGAAATGTAATGAATATTCTTAAAATTTTGTGATAAATATTTGTATTGAGAATAAGAAAATTTTATATTTTAGTCTCATTCATATATTTTGTCTAGTGTGTGTGGATTTCTACCAATTTTTGTATTTGAGATTTTAATTTAATTAAAAATTTTAAATATAAATAATTATTTATTATTTTTTTTAAAAAAGTAGAATTTTCACATATAAATTGGAGTTAAGTAAATTACACAATCGTTTAAATCATTTGAGATTTCAAAGCAGGTTTAAAAAAGCATTAATTTTTTTACAAAGTCATAACTAAGCATTTCTTTTAATATTTTAGGTTAACTCTTCACCAAGTTACTGGTTTGAATCCTAACAAAGAATATAGATTCCGAGTGTATGCTGAAAACATCTTTGGAAGAAGTGATCCAAGTGATGTTTCTGCTTCAGTTATGACCCAACGTGAGTTATAAATCATTATTTGCATTTATTATTTTTACTCTTTGCTTGATTCTGCATTAGAATTTTAAAAAAATTGCTGTTATAGTGTTACTATTATTTTTTTAAATTTATTTATTAAAAGTTTTAAACTAAGATTGTTTTTTTTTCCTTCATAGAATCCAAGAAAGAACGTGCAAAACAGAAACAATGTAAGTAGTATATTAAATTTTTTTATAATTTTAATAACATTTTTAAGTAATAGTTCAAAAATAAATAGACATATGTCCCATTTAAAAAAAACTTTGATGTATTTTTAGTTGACGCCCAAGGCAAAAAGATCCGTGGCAGATCTGAAGGCTTCATTTCTAACTATGACCAATTTGGTATGTTTGCTTAATGAAGGATAATATTTTTTAAATAGATTATTAGAAGTGTTAAAAATACAAAATTGTATTTAAGTTATTAAAACTTATATGTAAAATTGTATTTTTTAAAAAATTATTATAAAGCAAAATTAATTTTTAAAAGTAGAATATATATAATCTTTAATGGGAAATAAATTTATTTTTACAAGCTAAGGTTTCAGAATTTCAAAGGTTTATTAAAGGAACAAAAATACAGTAAGGAAATTCTATAATTTAAAACCATCTATTTAATTTAGATATATTTAAAATATGGAAATATTGTAAATTTCTATGATATACTGGATAAAGTTTTAAGTATCAACTGTGTGTGAATGATATTGAACTGAATCTAATAAGTATAGTAATAGGCATTGTTTTATGTTTTTGATTAATTTTGAAAATAATTATAATATTTTAATTCATTTAAAATTCTTTTTAAGCTGAAATTGATATAATTTAAATGTTTAATTTGTATATTTTTTCAAAAATAACTTTTCTATTACTTTTATATTTAATATGCAGCAGGAATAATTTCACAGGTAATTGCCCTGCTTCTTTACCTGTGTAGTATTTATATAATAAATAATGCTGAATTATTATAAAGTAGTCTTTTTAAAAAAATGTTCATCAATATCTTAATTTTGCTAATTTAAGTCAGTTGATATTTTTTTTAAAATTTTATTTGTCTATTTAAACAATATATGTTTAAAATGTTTATTCCATATTACTTTTTTTTTCCTTTAGTGTTTGATATTGACAAATACATTCCTCAGCCTGTTGGTATTAAAACATCAAGTGTTTATGATTATTATGATATTCTTGAGGAAATTGGAGTGTAAGTAACTTTTTTTTCATACAAATATTTTAGAGTTTGGAAAAATTATCCATGATATTTATTTTCATTATAATCATAAAACTAACATTAAAAATAGATTTAAAGAAAAAAAAATTCTGCATACATACATTTTGAAATCATCCAAAGTTGTGTATTAAAATAAATGTTCTTTTAATTGTTGGAAAATAATTATGGGAAAATTATTACCACAAAGATCTAAAAAAAAAAATTCCTTGTTTTAATTTTCACAAAATTTTCTGTATTCCTTAAATTCTGATATAAAGATTACTGATTTTTTTTTCTTCTTCTAGTGGTGCATTTGGTGTAGTTCATAGATGTAAGGAACGTTCAACAGGTCGTGTATTTGCAGCAAAATTTATCCCAGTTTCTCATCCAATGGAAAAGACAATGATCAAGCGTGAAATAGATATCATGAATCAGTTGCATCATCCAAAACTAATCCGACTACATGATGCATTTGAAGAAGAGGATGAAATGATTTTGATTTATGAATTGTAAGTATTTCATATTTTAAAATAGCATACTTTTAATAAGTTTATTGATAATCATATTCATTTAAATTGTATTGTTCTTATGTTCTTTTTTTTTATTTACTCAAAATTGAAATATTTTATTTGAATAGCATGTCTGGAGGTGAATTATTTGAACGTATTACATCAGATGGTTACACAATGTCTGAAGCAGAAGTCATTAATTACATGAGACAGATTTGTGAAGCAGTGAAGCACATGCATGAAAAGAATATCATTCATTTAGATCTGAAGGTATGAGAAATAATAAATACTGAATTTTCAGCAATGTGCTGTATTGTAACTTTATAAATGCCATAATATAATTTGCTTTTCTTTCCAGCCTGAGAATATAATGTGTCAAATGAAAAACAGCAACAATGTTAAAGTGATTGATTTTGGTTTGGCAACAAAGTTAGATCCAAATGAACCAGTTAAAATATCTACAGGAACTGCTGAATTTGCTGCCCCTGAAATTGTAGAAAGGGAACCAGTTGGCTTTTATACCGACATGTGGGCTGTTGGTGTGTTGGCATATGTTCTGTAAGTTATTTTTAATATGTATATATGTCTAAATATCTATTTTCTAAATATGTAATGCCTCCAATTGTTATATTAGACTAAAAAAGTTTTCGAAAAATTGAATGATTTAAGACATTAATGTATTGGAAATATTTCTTATGATGATCATTTACTAATCAAAGTGCAGGAATTTGTTTTAAAAATATGATTTTAAACATAAGAGCTATTTCATGTTTGCCCATTGAATTGCATGTTATTTCCATTTTTAAATATAGATTAAGTAATTTAAACAGGATAATCAGAATTATATAAGTGTTTTTTTTTCGGCAGTATTTTATAAATGTACATTATTATTTGTGTCCATATTTATTCATATTAAAAGTAGACATTAGATCTGAATTAATTTAGAAGAGTAAGGAATATTAACAAAATAAAAGTTTAAAATGCAGGTTATTTACCAAAGGGGGAAAAAATTGATAAATTTTGTATAAAAATTTTATTTAATAGTTATATGAAATTTAACTTATGTGACTTAATTTTAATTATTTATTAATATATGAACAATAGTGTTTTTATGTTAAAAACTAATTTTAATTCAAAATATGCACTGCTGGCCATTAAATTTGCAACACCATGAAAGAGGGATGATATAAACGTTCAATTTACATAAAAGGAAGATGTTGAATATGTGTGCAAATAATAGAAAGGGCATGGGAAATTCTATTTAAAAGAAAAGTTATGCAACATGTTTCTCATACGCAAATTGCATTTGAATGTTCATTGTTCAGGAAAAAATCATTTTATGCCTCCTATAAATAGAAGAAATAGCTGCATGTGCCGAATTGCCGAGTGGCAGGATCGTGATCTATGAAGAGTTCGATTTTTCGTTCGCGATGTTGCTATTTGCATTGGTCGGAATCAAATGACCGTCATGTGAATATGGAATCCAGTGACGTAGCTAGTCCTGAATGGGCCATGTATCAAAATTCCTTGGAAGCCCTTTTTTGGAAAAGAGATAAAAGACACCGTATTTGAAAATGTCAGAATATTACACATGATATGGGACCCTTGTACCTTGGGGTACTTGTACCATATCATTGATATGGCGGTAGCTACGCCTCTGATGGAATCGAAAGGTTCCGGAAGTCATACTAAATCCCAAGCAGGATCTCAAAGGCCTCCTGCTACCAGTGCCCGACAGGACAGGCATGTTGTTAGGTCAATTTTGCAGGCTCGTATGGCCATACCATGGATCTTTAGTCAGGAAATTGGCTTGCGTGCAGTACAAGTATCCCCATCAACCATGCAACAATGCACATACTGTCTGCTCATCAATCATTATGACGGCATCCCTTGATGCTGCAGTATATATATACAAGACAACTGCGGTGCATCCTATGTCAAAACTGAAGGCAGAAGGGGCACCATGGCACTTTTCAGACGAGTCCAGGTGCCGAATTCTGCATCATGCAGGTGTATGGAGACACCAAGGAAAACGCTCGTGACCTGCTTGCATTCGATATTATAATACAAGCCTTGCTTCTTGAGGGATAGTATAGACAGCCATTTAGTGCATGACCCAAAAACTTCTTAATTGCATCACCTGGGATTTGAACAGACAACGAAACATTTCTCAAATCTTAAAGCAGGAGTTGTGCTCTCTCTTGGAGGTCGGAAAAGTCATCTTTCACGAAGACAGCGTGTTGTCCTTCATGTTCTGAACTACTTTGACGTAGAGGTTGTTTGATTGTTGGTTACCCTGGCAAGGGGGGGGGGCATGTTCTCGAGATATCTTACCCATTGAAAATGTCCAGTAATGGGTTGCTAGAGAGACTATGCAGCCACCATTATCTAGCCATTATGATCAATGAAATGGAATATGTCTTGAACCACCATAGAATGAATTGCCTGAATCTGTCATCCAAACCCAGTTCTACTCTATGCCAATAGCATACACAAGGGTAGGGTTGGGGGACTCAACCCCCCATAAGCAAACATTTTTTAATTGTTAGCGTAAGAAATACAGCTTGGGGCTTTCATCTCTGTGTTTTTCAAGATATCTCCCCACCCATCTTAAAAGAAATCTGCGTATGTTACTACCTGATGCCTGATTGGGTTTAATCCATTTTAACTGCCAAATGCAACAGCTGTGTGTTCTAATTTTGGACCCATTTTCCTCCAAACTCCTTACTAATTTAATCATGTATTCTTATGTGCTGTATACATACAATAAGTAGTTATTTGCTTTCCTTCCTAGTGTTGTAATTTTAATGACCAAAATTGTATAATAATGAAATATATCATGTATTTTGACTGACTTGAAGCATTCAATTTTTAAACATGAAACCTTTAAAATAAATATTTAAATTTCAGTATAAATGAAGAGATTTATTGATGAAATATTTTATAAGTAAATAATGTATTAAAAAAAACAAGGGAGAATATTCATTTCCTCACATTCTGTTACATGCTTTGATATTAGTCACTACATTTGATTAATTTATTTTATTTTATAAATTTTTTTTCTGCTTTTTATTTAAAGGCTGAGTGGTTTGTCTCCATTTGCTGGTGAAAATGATATTGAAACTCTGAAAAATGTCCGTGCTTGTGATTGGGACTTTGATGAGGATGCTTTTGCAAATATCTCTGATCAAGGAAAAGATTTCATTCGTAAACTTCTACAAAGAAGTAAAGAGTAAGGAGAAGCATACTGCATTTTTTCGGATTACAATGCTAAATAATTTTATCAATATTTTTTTATGTTTAATACATTATTTAAGCATGTATGTGTATAAGACTGCACAAAATACTTCTTATAAATCAAGTTTTCTTGGTCTTGTTTTTCCTTTCAAATTTGAAAATTGTGAAAGGAGTCACATAAAGGATGTATTTTTATTATGAAAGTAACAATTTGTTAAAAAAGATTAACAATAAAAGGAAACATTTAAACAGTTTTCTTTTAACAGTTAAATTGTTGAAAGAGAGGGTATTAAATGCATAATTAATTTAATTTTAAACGCTTCTTCATTAGTTATTCTTTGATATTTAGTAAACTAATTATGAATTATATAAGATGTTTTCCCAAACTGTGTATCATTGAAAATATAAATAAAAAAAAATTTTAAACATTATTAATTTGTATCATATTAAATCTGTTCATATATTGGTATAGTAAAAACATTTTGCATTTATAAAGACAATTTAGCTTTAGGAATTTAAAAATTAAAATTTTTTATTAAACTCGAGTCAATGAGAATTTTATTCTAAAGATTTTTTTTTTTGTAGTTCTTTTTAATTTCAATATTATATTATTCAAAGTATTTTTTGCAAATATATTTTTTTTAAAAAATATGTTTTCCTTATAGTAAACGAATGACGGCTCATGAATGCCTTGAACATGCATGGCTAAAGGTATTTATAATTTAACTATTATTTCATCATTTATTTTAATTTTTATGTAATTTTCATTATTTATATGATTTTATTTACATTCTTCTGATCAAAATACACCCTTCAATTTGCAGGGAGAGATGACTCCACCAACTGCAGTTATTGAAAGGACTAGGTACATTAAGTTCAGGGATTCCATTCGAGCTCGTTATGTAAGTTATCTATTTTACCACTATTTCAAGCTAAATGTAGTTATTTAGAATAGAATAGGCATAAAGATTTATTTTATGTTTTTTACTATTTTTCAAAATTGCTCCTGAAAATTCTAAATATAAATAAAAAGTAATAGCTTGTAATCTTATTTTTTTATTACTAGCATATCAAGTTTAATACAATTATTCATAATTTACTGTTGTGATTTTTAAATGGTAAATTGAGCTTTTTAATTTATTTAATGTTATTCTTCAATTTATCAAATTTATTTTTTCAATATTTTTATACTGAATTGTAACACATAACAATTCAAATCTTATGATATTTTACTCATCCTTTTTTTATTGATACTTGTACTTTTCCTTCATTGTTACATATATTTCAAATTATCCACTCTAGGGAGATTACTGGTTCTCTTGTGTCATTCCTTTGGGTCACATTGCCAATTACAGCAGTCTGCGAAAATTACAAGAGGAGAAATTCAAAATCCGAGAATTTTACTTTGGTATGTTGTTATTTCTTAAATTTTTGATTTAATAAGCATGATGCAGTTTATCAAAAAGCATATTTTTATATTAATATATTTTTCATTGTTATTTAATTAAAAATAGGATATGTATTAAAATTTTAACAAAAAGATCAAAAGCTTGTAGTTCTAATCCAGCTTAGAAACTGTATCTTGCTATAAGATTTTTTTCCTCTTCCTTTGAATATTTTTATGTTTTTGAATTAATCATTTTTCATTATAGTTTTCATCTACAGATGTATATAGTCACATGCTTTAAAAATTAAAATGCATTTGAACAATGTTGTCTATCATCATCTAATGATTCTCTTTTTTTCTCAGATCGCAGACAAGCTGCTCCTAGGTTCGTTATTAGACCTCAGAGTACATTTGTGTATGAAGGACAAGCAGCAAAATTCTTCTGCCGCATTATTGCAGCTTTCCCAGCTACAGTTACTTGGTAAATCAAATTTTTATTTGTAAAAACATATTATAGATCCATTAAATAAAGTATTAAAATAATATATTCTGTCAAATACTAAAATATTAGTCTACATTAATAAAATAAATATACTTTATTAATTTTTAATCTTATTGTGCTGATATTTCGTTCTATTTTTTCTGATTAAAATTCCTTTTTTGTCATAGGCATCGTGACAACTATGAGCTTAAACAGAGTGTCAAATACATGAAACGCTACGAAGATGATAATTACTATTTCATCATTAATCGTTGTAAGACTGAAGATCGAGGAGAATACATTATTCGAGCTGAGAACAGCTATGGATTTAGAGAAGAACCAGTTTTCCTCAATGTTCAAGGTATTAAAATTTCTCAGAATGATAAGCATAATATGTGGAATATTTTTTATATGTTGAATATAATGTTGATATCATTTAAAAATACATTTGACACGAAATAAAAAAAAGCTTTTGTAAAAAACAAAATAGGAAAAAAATAGTTTTTTTTTTTTAAAGATTTGCAGAAGAAATTTTAAGCAAATTTTAAATGAAATATTTATTTTAAAAATAGAAAGTCTTCTGCAATCAGTTTTTTCCCTGGAACTGAAAGCAAATTTTGAGACTGAAAAATAATTGATTTAATTACCCTATTTGCTTTATAATGGTGATATCATTTTACTATACAATATCGATATGATGACCAGTAGCTGTTTTAATAAGATAAAATAATGGCTATAATAAGATAAAATATAAGGTTATCAGTAAAAAAAGACATAATTTACTTCCAGTCTGCTATTAACTGGGATTATTTCTGTGAAATTTTTCTTTTCTATAAATGAAATTTAAAGTTTGTATTGGCTTCAAAATACTAAAAATGATTGAATTTTTATAATTTGAGAGATACAAAGGGTAAAGTGTTATGTTTTAGTAGTTTTGCATATATATGTCTCATAATAGATTGAGCAGAATCAGCAACAACAAAAAAAATCAAATTTGTGAGTTATTTTTCGAAATATATTGATGATTAGAACTATAGGTAGATATTATTACAGATTTTCAATATATTGCAGATTTTAAGCTAAAAAAAGTTTTTTAAATACATAAATTCATAACTTTGCAATGCAGCAGAACATAATCAGGTTTTATTAAGTAAATGTAATGTAAAGAATTATAATTAGTAACATAGAATAATTTTGAGACTTTTTCTAATATGAAAAATATTTAGATTTAGTTTCTGTTCTGTTTTGGAAATAAATTCTAAATAGAATGTTTTCAGTGAATCTACGAGTGTTTATTGTGAGCAAAGTCTTTTTTGTTGATGCTGGTAGTTTCAAAATGAGCCTTTAGGTAGTTTCATAATATAACTTTATTTTTTTTATGACAAAAAAATCAGAATACTTAAATTATACTATGTCAAAAATATATCATATGAAGAACAGAAAACAATAGAACCATAATATCTTTAAAATATTTAATATAAAAATGCATGATTATAATTTTTTATAGCTTTTTTAGAAAAGGATAGGGCTTTTAGTCAGAATATACATCAATGATTGCTGGGATTAAACTCATTGATAAAACTCCCCCAAAAAGGGAGTTGAAATAAATTGCTGGGCTATAATTTTATTACACAAGGATATGAAATTATAATTATTAAAGATATAACTTAATTCAGTTGAAGATTATAAAAGATATAATGTTTTTTCTATAAGCTCCTTAAAATTTTCTATCTCTTAAAGCTGTTCCAAGGGATATACCACATGTACACTTAGATGAACCAGTAAGGAAACGTGTTCCACAGCCAAAGTTATGGGACGAACCAGCTGACAGTGCTCCATGCTTTACATTCCAACTCAGGCCCAGATGTATGCAGACTGGATCTGTATGCAAATTGCTTTGCTGCTTGAAAGGCCGTCCTACACCAACAGTATGTTACATCCCCTTTTTTTGTTTATTTTTCTACATTACTTTTGAGTTTATAGCATAGTTTCAAAGTGTTATATTATTTCGTCTTTGATTTAAATGATGATTAATGCTCTGTTAGTTGTAGAAAATTTTAACATTTGTTTTTAAATAAATTGATAAGGATATACCATTTGTGTAAAGTAGAATAAAACTATTTTTGGTAATTTATAAAAATACTAATATCTGAATTTGGATTTTTTTTTTTCAGTTTTCTATATTACATCAGTTTTTATTGTTCTATGAAAATTAATTTTGTATGGAATACACTCACTTTTTCAGGTTAAATGGTTCAAAGATGGAAAGGAATTAAATAAGTTTGAATACAATGTAAGTCATGCTGATGGTGTTGTTACATTGGAGATTGTAGGATGCTCAGTAGAGGATACTGGAAGGTACAGCTGCAGAGCATCTAATCCATTAGGAGAAGATGAAACATGGTGTCATGTGGAAGTTGAAGGTTAGTTTTGATTTCTTTGTTCTGCAGTAACACTTAATCAGTTTTCTCCTATACAAATAAAATAGCATAAATTCCAATTTGAAATTGATGAGAAGCTGTGTATTAAAAACTTTAATGTGGGGAAGAAGTTAATTATTTAAAACAAAATGTAATTTTGTTATAAATCTCATTAAGTATAATTTAAAATTTATCTGACTTATAGTTTAGGCTTCTTTAA
The DNA here is from genome assembly GCA_019973975.1 of Trichonephila clavata. Lineage (NCBI taxonomy): Eukaryota > Metazoa > Arthropoda > Arachnida > Araneae > Nephilidae > Trichonephila > Trichonephila clavata. The sequence continues at coordinate 107,726 of BMAO01003470.1, forward strand.
GTATAAATTTACATAGATACCTTGTTATGAAATATTTTTTGTTTTGTTCCATTTGTTTATATTACAATTCATGTTGCATAAATTACCTTCATTCATTCTTTTGAATTGATTGATAAACAACACATTATATTCCAAAAAGCAAATGCTAGTTGGAAATATTGTGAGACACTTATACTAATAAAAGTTAGATAAATCTGATTGGGGGTGAAGTTTTTGTATCAGAAATATGTTTAATTTCTTTACTAAAAACTAATTGGCTTAAATGTATGCTTTTATCAAATATATTTACTTTTATATATAACATGGTAATTTCTCAAATGTTTTATTAATCTATAGTTTATGCATTTTTAATATTTGAAATATTTCAGTATTACTACAAACTTATCTTTAAATTTTAAAAATGTTGCAGAGAAAATTCATTTATAATGAAATTTATTTTTAATGTGAACATTTTTCTTCAACAGATCGTAAGCTTCCCCCTGTGAAGGCACCTCTTATTGTTACACCAGCACCTTCCCCTATCCCTGGCCAAAGATCTTCATATCGTTCTACATACTCACCAATGAAAGATACGTCCTCTTACAGAGCTTCATCGGTTTCTCGAACTGGTGGTTATGGTAGTTCTAGTAAATATAGTTCTGATTACTCCTCCAAGTACAGTTCAGATTATTCTTCAAAATATTCCAGCAGCAAATATAGCTCTGATTACAAATCATCTTCATATTCATCATCTTCGTAAGTGTTTATTTTTCCTTTTATTATGAAAATTTTTAAATTTTTTATATGTAAATTAAATATATTCATTTTTAAAACAATTACATTAAATTAAATAATATTGGAAGAATGGCTAGTGAATAACATAGTTTAAAATAAGTTGTTGCTTATATATATATACATGTATGTATTATGGATATATTTGAATACAACTTTACTTTAGAAACACATTATTTAAATGTATAATCTATTGATATTTTCTTCAATGAAGTCTTCTACTGCAGTAAAATAATGCTTAATTGGAAAAAAGAGTTGATACAGTAAAAACCATAAAGTATTTTTAATCAAAAATTTATATCCTTAGATACTTGAAATTTATCAATAAAATATGTAATTAAAGGGAATCTTGGAGAATCATAGGCAGTTAAAAATGTTCTTATATTCAAGGTTTATTATTTTTGTTAATGAAAATGTGAAATATGATTTAAAATCACAAATTTATAGCTATCTGAATTTTATCTCACACATTAGAAGCAGGCAGGCACAATCATCTTACAGCAGTTCGTCTTCAACCAAAAAAGCGAGTGATTATACATCTTCCAGTGCTTATTCATCAAGGCTTTCCCCGACAGCTCGATATTCCCCTTCACGATCATCACCAACTCCCTCAACAAAGAGAGTACAAAAACCCTATGGAAAGAAAACAACAACAGAGGGATCAAGTCCAGTGAGATCCAGGACATCAACAAGGGAGTTAGAAAGTAAGTTTAGTTTACAAGTTTTAGTAGTAATAAAAGAACGTTTTCTGAGGGAATATTCACGTTTATATCTCAGCAATTTCAAATTATTTATGTCTAAGTGTCTGTATAATTTTATTATTTAATAATTTTATAAGCCAATACTTGCATTAATATAAAAGTACTTAATTTTCATATTTACTTTCTTTCTTATAAAAAAATATTAATTACCTGTATTACAGTAATAATGAAACATTAATTACCTGTCATAAAAATAATTGTAAAAATTACTTTTTACTTTAACATATGCTTAAATTTAGTATTATTTCTTAATTTTCAAATAGTTTTCTTGGAAGCAAATCAAAATGAAATTTGTAAATTATATAGTCTGTTTGTGCTCATAAAACATTTTGAACGAAGAGATTAAAAAAACAATCTAAATTTTTTTTAATTTAATAAATTTGTTCATGTATTGTTTGTACTGTGGTATTTGGAAATATTTTGTACTTTTTTTACTTTTCTTGGTCTCTCTTATTTTAAATAAAAAGCAATCTAGTTTAGAATTAAAATGAACTTGACTTTTACCTTAGTAATTTATCTTGATTCGAAATATTGTAACTAAGCTGTCTACAATACACTATTTTGTGATCATTTATATCCATGGATTATTAGTTTGAAATTTTCCTTGTTTTAAGGGAAACCTGACAAAAATCCATTTGCATATTTATTCAATATCCAAAATGAGGTTTAACTTATTAATTAAATTTGCATGTAAGATAAAAATTTTGGCAAATTTAGAATATTTAAAATAGCACTTTAAAATGTACTTACTGACAATTTAACTGTATTCTTGATAGTATTGTATATTTTTATTAGTTTTCTTTTAATCATGAAAAAGAAAATCATTTTAGGATGTCACAAATGTATTTATATATACATTTAATTCTTATATGCATTTAAAATTATTAAATAAGTAATAAATATCATTTTGTATGTTTATTATTAAATTCTTTTTCCAGTTCCAGATGATTCTACAATGGCTCCTCCTACATTTAAAGAAGGTTTGAGTGATCATAAAATAAAAGATGGAGAATCTTTGACTCTAAAATGTGTTGTTGCTGGGGATCCTGATCCTCAGATTGAATGGTTTAAGAACAATGAGGTACATTAAGTTTTTATTAACCAATTATCTATTTTATTTTCACTGATATATAAAATTGCAATATTTTATAATTATTATTACAAAGATGGAAAATTCATATAAGAATTATATGAAAATTTGTTTCATAAAAAAGTATTAATAAATAAACATTTGTCCTGATTTCAGCAACTACATTCTTCTGATATCATCGATTTGAAGTACAAGAATAAGGTAGCTACTCTTTCAATTGGTGAAGTATTTCCTGAAGATGAAGGCACATACGTTTGTAAGGCAACAAATTCATTAGGCACTGTTTCAACTTCTGGAAAATTAACTATTCTACGTTAGTATAAGTTGTATTTCGTTATGTTTTACATTAATCCATTCTAATGGTTTCTTATGCATATATTATGTTAAGAATTTTTAAAAAGTTTTTGGTCAAGTATTTAAATTTGTTTCTTACAAATAATTCTTTTCAGCAATGGAAAAGAAAAAGACTGCTAAGAGTGGATCAGGTAAACCACCAAGGATCATGAAACATTTACAGAGCAAACAAGTCAAGGATGGTGATCCAATTACATTGTTATGTACTGTGAAATGTAAGTACTTATTCCCACATGATTATTTTTAAAGCTGTATTTTAAATCAAATTATTCCAATGTATGATCAGAAGAAATTATTAACTGTAAAAGTACATTCATAAATTTTTAGAGGTTTCATGTTATAAGATATATTTATCTCTACTCGTGAATTTTTTAAAGCTATTAACAACAACAATTGACAATTGAATATATATGTTTAAATTGTTTAATGTGGGTAAAAAATTTTTAAAAAAGAAATACTTTAAATGTAGAAATTTTCTACATTTAATGTATTAATCTGAGAAATTACACAAAGTACTCTTCATAAATTGCATATTTTTATATACTTTACTTTCATGTTAGTAAATTATTCTAATCTTCATTATTCTTAATTATCTTAAGAAATTTTAATGTTTTTTAAAGACATTGCACTTAAATCTTTTATTAAAGTCAATAGATAAGCTTTAAGATTTAGAGATATATGGCTTACTCCTCAATATGTAAATTTTTATTAGCAAAACCCTTTCTCTTTAAACTATATTTGTTTGGTTTTGTAACTACTTAAATTGTTAATTTTTTTAAATTTTGAAATAAAAATTTTATTTTATGACAATTTTAGGTGCTTCCTCGTTTGATGTGGTGTGGCTTCACAATGAAAAAGAAATCAAGAACAGCAAAGACTTCCAATATAAGACAGAAGGGATGATTATAAATTGGAAATTCCAGAAATATTCCCAGAGGATAGTGGAATATATACTTGTGAAGTATTCAATGATTCTGGAGAAGCTTTCAGCAGTTGCACTCTAGTCGTCATAGGTATTTTTATCACTTATTTGTAATTTTTCTGTTAATACTTGTTACTACTGTTCTTATTATACATATGAAATTGTGATGTTAAGACTGTTTTTATACAAAAATATTTTAGGGTATTTATAGAATAAAAAATAAAATTGCTCATTAGATCTTAATTAAGACTTTCTAGTTCATTAGTGTTAAATTTTTAATTATTTGTAATGGGATTTTTAAATTTATTCAGTATGTAAACAACAGAATAAGAAAAAATTTAAATTCTTAAGTAATTGGGAAAATAATGGTATTAATAAATTTTAATTTTTAAATAAATTTATATTAGAAGTGAACTAAATAACCTTTATAAAGGGAAATAAATACTGAAATTTAAGAGAAAAATCTATATTAGCAGCTTAGTATTTAATTTTATTTCTAATGTTTTACTAAGCATTTTTGCATTATATGAGGTGTATACAAACTTTATGACAATATCAAAATTAATAATGTATATAATTATCCAAAAATTTATATCAGAGTCATATGTTTTGCAAATGAAAAGACCACAAGTGCATAGAAATTAAAAAGATAAGAAATTTACTTGATATATACAGTATTTTTTTTTATCCTGAAGATAGCTTTGTTACATAATGTTATTACAGATAAGGACATTCATAGATTACATATTTAATGTATAAATATAGCTGCATAGGTTACTTTCTTTAAAAAACCCTTTATCCTTACATTCTGTTTGTGTTTTTAATATTACTTTGATTATCTGTTTCCTCCAATCTACCTCTATCTTATTTTCCAATAAGATAATGGTTTTTAGGAAATTTATTAATTAAATAGTTAATATTTAGTTTTGTTTAAAAAGGAGTTTTAAGTTCTAGTGATTAAGTATTCAAATATAAATTGTTTTTTTTTCTAAGAAAAAAATATATTACTAAATTGACATTCTTAGTATTAAAATATAAAACGTGTTGTATGAAAAATGTTACTTTATTTCATACCATGTAATCAAACCTTTTTTGCTTATTTAGTCAATTTTTGTTGGGTTTTCAATTAATTTTTAATTAAAATTTTTATTTCCCATCAGTTCCTAATGAACCAGTCAAAGGACCAGGATTCAGCAAATTTCCAGAATCACAGACGGTTCATGAAAATCAGCCAGTAACTTTCTCAGCTGAATTAGAAAAAGATGCTGATAAAGGTATTAATTTTTTTAAAAGCATTTATTATTCTGCTTAGGAAATCTGAAACTGTGTTCTAATTGTAATTTTTAACTTATATATTTCCTTCAAGAATAATTATACATACTTAAAATTGTGAGAGTAACATTTGATATATAATTTACAATGTTATTAATGAGTACATAACACAGTATTATATCATTAAACATCAGTTTTAATTGTACAATTAATTCCTTTCTTGTGTTATATGAATCAATAATTTAGTTTTTTTTTTTCTGAATTTTCTCATTGGAATTAATTTGAGTTTTTAAATTATTGTTAAAAATTATGAATCAATAATTTATATTAAATTTAAAATATTAAGCTTTTTTTTACTTTTGTTATATCAATCTAAATATTTACTAATTATATTTGATTTAATACATGCTTAGAATTTTACTTGGAGATCTTTTCAATTGAATCTTTAATATTGTGTAATGCTTTTCTATTTTAAAAAGTCTCCATTTTTTTATTATTATTATTTATTTTTTTTAAGATAAAAATTGCTTGTTTTCAGATTTCTTGCATTGCTTTTTCTAATTTTTAATAATTATTCTTAGGAAGACTTCTGTTTGTTTTCTAAAATAAATTATCAGAAGGTGACCAAAATGTACTTTATAAAAATACTTAAATACATAAGTTTCTTGTTTTGCTAATCCATTTTATGTTCAATTTTATAAAATTTATATAATTACTGTTTTACTGCTTCTAAAATGTATCCAAATTCTGAAACTTTTCATGTAGGAGCTGTGTAGTTTACAATAAATGTGTAGCAAACAATATTTACTAATACTGTACATTGTCAAGTAAAAAATATTTTATTTCTTCTGTCTGTGTTTTATTAGTGAAATGGACAAAGGATGGTAAAGTCCTGGAAGAAAAAAGCACTCATCACAAGATTACAAAATCTGGAAAGAAATGCACTCTAACCATTGAGAAATGTGCATCCACTGATGTGGGCCAGTACAGTATTCGAGCACAGAGCTCCTCTTCAGGAGATGGTATAGCCACATTCTCGCTCAATGTTCTCACGGAGAGTGATCTGTGATGAGAAATGGTAATTAACATAATATAAATTTTTCCTTTATTTTTAATATCTCTAAATATTGGCATTTTAATTAAATGTTGATATAAATTGGTTATGTTTTAAATATAATTATTAACACAGACTCTATTGTTAAAAAAAATCTAATGCAATGCACAAATGGAATAACTTGGTATTTATATACAATTAAATGAGCAGTTGAAGGATGAAGTATAGGAAAAAAACAAATATCAATGAAAATTTTAAAAAACAAATCTTCCATTGTGTAAAAATTAAATATTAAATAGCAGAATATTAAAATGAATGAATAACTGAAGCATATTAAACGAAAACTTAATTTATCTTTTGTAATCACAATCCAAATGTTACAAAGGAACTTTTCATAGCTGTACTACCGATGATTGCATTTATGCAAAATTTGAATCAAACTTCTGAGATATAATTAAGTTTTTTTTTATTGGAAGACTTTTTTTTTATCAGTTAATATACTGATTTATTTGTTGGGCACGAGTCAATAAACTATAAAAGATTTTTATTAAAGTAAGAACTAAATTAGTAGTTCCATATCTATATATATATACCTTATAGAAATTTTCATTAATAGCAAAAACAAATTACTTAAAACTATTCATTTAATGTTTTCTTTGTCCTGTTTTTGAATTAGATATGGCTAATTTTAGAACTAACCTAATCTAGGTTTAATTTTTTTTCCTATTACATTGTTTCTATTTTTACAATAATTTATATAATTGAATTTTTAAATGTTTGTGTATTATTAATAAGTAATAATGCTGTAAAAGTATGGAATGCTTATTTTTTTTTACTGACTACACATTTAATTTTTTCTTTTGAATTTTTTAAAATTTTGATAATTAGATTGAAGCTGTATGGAACATTACTTTCTAAAGCAATTATGTATATTTTTTTTCTAATTTCAGGTTCCTGATTTCAAAATTGAATCTGTTGGAGTAGTAAAATCAAAGGAGAGAAACTCCAAATAAATATAGTATTTTCATCTATGGACTAAATTCAGTTTTTCTTTTTCTGTTAACTGTACAGACATCATTGTCCTCGTGTTTGTGTGTGTGTCTCCGTGTGAAAGAGTTTGCAGAAATTCATGGTTGAAACTAAGAGCTTCAACTAGCTGCTAAATAATATAATTACTGTTATTGAATTTTTTGGCTTGATTGCTAATGCAAATATCAACTCAAGTACTGAAATCAAAATGTGCAGCTGATTCATGTTTAAGTTACTTTTAAATGCAGCAAATTTTTCAAAAAAGGACTGATAAAAAATCAAAATTATACCTCATTATAAAGAAATGGATAAAACAGTTTTAATGTGTAGATTTTCGACATAAGTTGTAATTTTTCAAGGAAGTACAGATTGCATTTTTATATTTATGAGCATCCTCTTTATCATTTGTACCATTATTTCTAATTCATTTGAAAAAGTGGCATAACTTTTAAAGAGATAAATATGAAAATGCAATTTTGTATTGTTGAGATTTTATTCAAAGTTTTCATTGCTGCACATTCACTTTTATTTAACTGAGGGAACATTATATGCTTTGCTTTGAAAAATCAAATTATTGTTGAAAATCACTTGTAGATGCAATAGTTGTTGCAGAGATGTGTTGTTATTGTGAATAAAGTTAAATATATTATTTTGTTGTTCCTTTTTTACCGTTTTCAATCTTCATTAACAAAAAATCTCCACCATTAAATTTCGTGCCAATCTTATCAGGCAGTAGAATATTTCTGGTCATTTATTTAATTTCAGTTGTGATAAATCTATGTAATCAGTTATAAAAAATAATTATTGGAGTTTCACTTAAATCGAAACATTTGTCCCCTTTTCAAAATATTTTTACATTTAATTAAAATATTTCATGTTTCTTGAATCCCCAAGACATTTGTACAATCTCATAACTCATAATTGTAAATCAGCACAATAAACTTAATTCCTACAGGGGGGATATTTTTATGAAACAAACTTTTAATTTTATATCATCCATATTATTTTTTTGTAATTATTTAATCAATGCATATTATATCAATGAATGGGGAATTATAAAATCCTCATAATCCAAATATCTTATAAAAACATTTTACCATCTTATGAAAAACTTCAACCATATTCATTTTAAAAAAATTTTTAGAAAAAAAATTTAAAAAATGGTTTTTTTTGGTTTTTTTTTTTTTGTTATTTTTTGAAGTATTTCACTGTCATTTATATCACTCACCACATTTGACAATATTACAATCATATATTGTTAGCAACAGTTTTCTCACACTGGCATGCATTTACAGACCTCACAATCAGTAGGGCTCTATTAACATCATACAACGAAATGCTCTTCTCATCAGTGGTGTACACAGATTACTTTTATAGGAGAGACTTACATTGAAAAGTACATGTAAATGAAAGTGCTGATGCATAATCTGTGTGCCAAAAATTAAAAGTCTTCTTGGTGTATGGGAGGGTTTGAACCCCTAAACCCCACTCTTGTGCACGCCACTGATTCTCGTGCAAAATCAAAGCTATTATCTTAGGTAATTTATGAATGTTTAACATCTCTGCTGACATCCTGTAAAAGTTAATACAAATGATATTTGTATGCTTTAACTCTTGATATTTTAGTACCAATTATATCAGAAATAAGAAGTTGAATGGTAATGTATTGCGCCTCCATGCCACAAGTCTGTGGTTCAAACCCCGGGATGGGCAAGGTCGACTCTGCCTTTCATTCCCTTAGTGGGTCGATAGATGAGTCCCAAGCTTGCTTGGGAACTAAACACTGGGGGTTTCGCAGACTACCCACCTGACCTGACCTGAACATTTGCTCATGCACCTCAATACCCGAGGTAAAAAAAACTGAGATAGGCACAGTAGGCCTTGGCCCTTTATGGGCTGTTGCGCGCACCATCACTGAGTTTAGTTTATATCCAAAATATAAAGCGCCAATAAATATTTAGCACATACGAACATTATCTCCCTGAATAAACTTGCAGTGATCAGAATCGCTTTATAGATCTCAGACCCAATAACCCTTCCCATGGTCTACAAAACAACAAAGTGGATTAAATTTTAAGAAATTATATATGTTACCCTACATAGACACTAATGGACAATATTTTTCAACATTTTAGTAACACATAACCGATTTCCACTTCCACAATTATTAAATTCATAATTACCCGGGGGCTTTGGGCGAAGGTCCTTATAATTTTGAACCATGGTCAAGTGATGATGAATGCCCAGAGGAACCGAGTTCATCCGAAAAGGGCTTAGAGCTACAATCCGATCCCTCGGGAAACAACCACCCTCACGTCCAGTCTTTAGTGTAAAAAATCAAAGTTTACATTTTACAAAATTCCAGCTTTCTTACATAAACATAAAAAATAATAAAATTATAGAAGACAAATGCACCAAAAAAATAGACTGGAGGCAAAAGTAATAAGTTTCTTTTTAATCCAGGGAAATGACTCACAGCACCCGAAAAAGGATTACTTTTTTTTTTTGAGATTTTTTTTTTTTTTGCTAAAAAAAAAAAAGAAAATAACCACAAAGTATACTAAAATTGTAACCAAAGAGTTAACCCAGGAAGCTGCAATATATTGTGTGAGAAATATATAAAAAGGGTTTATTGATTTAAAAAAAAAAAAGGGCAGGAAAACATTTGGGGAAGGAGAAAAAAAACGCGTGGACCACAAAGGAGTACCAATATAATCCTACCTAAGGAATTTGATCCCGGATTGTAGAAGCAATTTTAATACACACATGATATTAGTTTAGAGTGAAAAGAAGGATTTTTAACGACAGATGGTCAAGTGACGAGGACGACACCTGAGCTGGAACCCCCTCTCCTAATTACCACACTAACTAGGCTCGAACTCATGACATGCCAGCCACGATGACCACTAGGCTACCGCGGCCACATCTTCAAAATGGGAGTTTTACTGTTAGAATTCTAAGGAAGGCTTCCTTCAAGCATATAACCCTGAAGGGTAGCTCTTAATAATACACATATGATTCTCCCCACTTATATGAATATTTGTAAATGATTCAAAGATGCTCATTTAGGTTATAAACTTAAGGGTACCACGACATGGGGGCTTGAAAGAGTAAAATGCCAAAAATAAGACTTTTTGTTTATGGGACCTATATCTTTAAAAATTTCCAACAGAGTTTAGATTTTTTTTGTGTGTATGTGATCTAAATAAAGATATTTTAATTATTCTGTAGTGAAATACAAAAATAATTTTTTGGTTAAAAAAATATGTTTTTTCCTCTGTTAATTTAAGTTGGACATAGTTTTTGAGATCTCATAATACAGGCTTATGTTCAGGTACCATTTTTAAAAAAAGTATCACCCAATTTTGTAAAATATTTTTTTGCATATATATAAAACAATACACAAAATATAGTGAACCTATTTTTTTAGTAAAATATTAAGATAGAGTTTCTTTTAAAAAAATTATAAAACTTTGTAATTTTGAAAATTTTTGGTTTTTTTTTTTTCCCCTTTTGCATATATAAAACTAAAAAAGCAAAAAATTATACTTTGGAGAAAATGTGAAAAAACTAAATATTTTTGTAAGCGTTTGCTTACATGTTTGTCAATTACTTTTTTCCATATTTTAAGATTATTTTATCAACAAACATATAAGTGTTATACATTTTTAGATTCGGAAAAATATGCCCTATTTTTTAATACTAAAATTGAAAATTCGATTTTTTGAATAAGTATTAGGTCCTAATTCCTTTAAAAAAAATGCAAGCAAAATATTACAAAATTACCTTGATTCCCCTGAAGCAGGGATCTGCTAACCACTGCTTTTTGTTATGACAGTTGCAGCTCTTCAGAGCTCACAAAGCTATATGTGAATTGTAAAAATCTACTAAAATTTATTCTGTTTTCTTTTCCCTTTAAAATTTATATTTATTGAAAAGATTTTTGGCTGCCTTAAGATCTATATATTAAATTGTTTTCGTCATTGGCAAAGTGTATTTAGAATCGATGAAAATTTTAAAATTACCGTTAAAAATCCGCGTAGAACGCACACTTCTAACCCTCAAAATAAGATTTAAATTTACAGGGGCGTGTTATATGCCGAGTACAAATATGAAAACTTTAAAAATAAAAAGATATAAGAGGATAAAATAATAGACTTCTATATATATCTGAATGCTGTTTATTTAAAAGAAATGACATTTCTTATGGTTTTAAAGGGTTGTAGTTCTACAAGTATACTGTGGCCGCGGTAGCCTAGTTGGTCACGAAAACGGACTCGTGGCCGGCGTGTCATGAGTTCGAGCCAAGTACCACTGAAGACCCAACGTGTAAGGGGGTGATGCAAGTTAAATCTGTCAAGAGCTCAAACGTCCTCCCGTTGGTGTAATGTCGAAGTTAGGTTGTAATAACCCCCCTTCCCGTCTACCCTGAGACCCAGCTAAAGGTGTGGAAGGAAGTGAAGGATGATTCGACATGACAATTTCCAACTGTTTTATTTAGCACTTTAATCGACTCAAAAAAACAATTCAATGCAACACAATAAATAGGATGTTCAATCAGTCAACTGAAGGAGGGGACGAGAGTCCCTTTTGGGGAGAATACATCTAATATAACAACCACTTAAAAATAATTGACCTTAATATTACTTTACACGGTAGATATATAACTATTGCCCACTGAACATCTTTAGTACTTTAAATATCAAACGTAATAGGAAGGTGACAATATGGGAACTATAGTCAGTCTTATTAAGTAAGGCTTAATCCTTCAAATATCACCTTCCTGTCTTTAATCTCTCCCACGGATTTTTTAACCTATTTTTCCATATTCTCCTCTTTGTATCTCACTTGTCACTATTAGTTAACTACTTTTTTAACCATCTCACTGCCTAACTCATTCACCAACGTTCTACTATCTATCCCTCTAGCAAGTGAACCTGAACTATATATAATAAACTTAATTTGCATATCACGTCTTCTTCTTAGGAGAAGATTGATAAATTTTAATAGCCCTAAAGATTTCCCAAGAGGGTTAGTGTAAGGACGTGTACAGATCCGTCACAAGGAGAAGGGGTGCCAGATCAGATGTCGTCCTCATCACTTGACCGTGGTTTAAAATTGCGAGGTTCGTTGCCAAAAGTCCTCGAGTAGCTGAATAGTGCGGCGTTAATGTTCACTCACATACTCTAGATGTATACTATTTTTTTTTCAAAAGCTTGATATAATACCTCGAATAAATGATTTCAAAACATAAGAGCATTGCATACATACATTTCAGGTAAGATTTAAGGTAACAATACAACCTACTATTCAATCACATTTTAAGGTTGTCCACTTGGCTATAAAATTTTCGATAACATGATAGTGGCATTATAATTGTGTTTCCAAGCACAATTGCAATAATATCAACGAGAAACGATAACTCAGACAGAATTTTTATCCGTTTCATACAATGGTAGTTGCGAAATAGAAGAGCTTTTGATCGAAAACATTCATTAACTTTGGAAGTTTATTTGCTCACGTAGTATGAAAGAAATTGCTTGAGAAATTAAGAGTTATATTATTTTTAGAAATGTTTTTTCGTGAAAAAGAGAGTGAACATATATTACTCTTAATTACTCTTTTCCTTCTGCTTGTTTACCGTGTAGGGGAGCAATGCACGTTAAATCTGTCGAGAGTTCAAACGTCCTGCCGTTGGTGTGGTGGGGTAATTAGGAGAGGGAGGTGCCAGCTAAGGTGTTGTCCTCGTCACTTGACCATGGTTCAAAATGACGAGGTCCGTTGCCAAAAGCCCTCGTGTAGCTGAACAGTGCGACGTTAATATTCACTCAACTCAATTCAACTCCTCCTCTTGTACTGCAGATAAATTAAGTTCTTTTTAACACTATTTATGGAATTTGGAGTTTGACAATAGAGACTCGCTGAAGCCGTGTTGGTTGAAAGGTGTATTTCAAAATCTTGAGATTGTTGAATCTGACCGAGTTTTTCAGTGTTTTCTTATACAGTGTATCATTATATTTTGGTACACCTCTAAGAAAGAGGTTTTACTTATTTATTTTCTTTATATTCTGGATTTTGGTAAGTTAACCAATTTCTTTTTTCTTCATTTTCGTCGCTTGAAGGGGACTCCACTCCACATTCCGGATCACGGAATCCGATGAAGTAAAAATGACTGATAATATTAAGGAACCTACGGACTTTAAATATTTTAAATCTACCGAAAGAACCCAAGAATTAATTCTGCGAATTGACAATAAAAGCTTTAATGAAATTACAATTTACTTGAACACTCAGGAAAAAATGGAAGCATCCCTAAATCAAACCCACATTTATTACATGCTGAATTAAAAAGCAAAATACCAAGGCATGATAAAATAACGCATATGTATTTCACTCGAAGCGGAAAAATAAAATTAAACACCTCGGATCCAATATGCGCTGTTCAGATAACAGCTATTGAACAAATTTTAAATATTCCAGTAAAGGCCAACATAATATGGGAAGGGTTCACTTCGCGGTTCCTACTTTTTGACATTCCAACTAGTGTACACCTGGCGGATGTAGCAACTGAATTAAAAAATTCAAATGATATTGAAATTGTTGAAATCCGTAGATTCATCAAGACAAATAGTCGTCAGGAAGCCTCTCCTGTCTTGGTTACTATTCTGGGCATTAACACACCAGAATGTGTAAAACTCTGGTTTTTTAATCATAGAACTCAACTATTCATAGATAAACCCCGTCAATGTAGCAATTGTTATAGTTTCACGCACTCGTCACGCTTTTGTTCTAATGATGTCCGATGTATTCTGGACAATGTACAAATCCTTCAAATTGCACAAGCTGCAAAGGAGATCATCCGGCAAACTCCTCAACTGTCCCTCTTTTATAAAAGAAAAAAAAATTCTCGAATTCAAATGTACTAAACATATCACACTGGGAGAAGCTCGAAGAAAGTTTAAAGAAACTCACTCCGCAAATTACGCTACAGCAGTAAAAACAGCAGCCCCAGGACCAAATATACAGGTATTTGAGAAATAATTAGAAAATATAGTAGAAAATTTTCAAATAGCTCTTGAAAAACAAACTACAGGCATTATGAACTCAATGCAAATAATGATGGAATCCATGTTTAAACATTTGATAGAAATAATAGAAATCAGGAAACAACCGTCAGCACCTAATAGAAGAAAAAAAATAAGTCTACCGCAACAGAAAATTGAAATATCCATACCAAGTACATCTAACAAGATGGATGATACATAAAATAGTATTGAAATAGGATAATTTTAAAGTTTTAAGATGCAGAAAGTATTTGCGAAGTCTAAGTTACGGTTTTCTTTCTTTAAAACATAGATAAGTTATCTATATCCGTAAATATATTTCATTTCTTCAAGCGGAGGATTAAGAAGGAAAAAAAAAATTTTCCCTAGTATAGTTATTTTATGCGTTTTCTACAATGGAATTGTAGATTTGATTTAATTTTTTTTCTTTTTTTATGGCGCAAATGGAATTGTAGAAGCTTAAAAAACAAACTTATTTGGTTTAAAATTCCTCCCTTTTCACAATCAATGTTTTGATATTACAAGAGACCTTTTTAAAACCTAGTGACAATTTGCAAATCCCTGGTAAAACCATTTTCAGACAAGACAGACTCGACAGACCAGGAGGAGGGCTGCTGATAGCAGTACCATCAAATATTTCTGCCAGACAAATATCCTTTAACAGCACGCCATCTTCAGAATATGAAATTTTAATGTTGCAAATTATAATTAATGATACTTCCTTCTATCTGATAAATTTATGTGAATCTCGGGGACTCAATATTACACAAATTAGTTCTTTTCTTGATTCCTTATCGGACCCAGTTTTTATATTCGGAGATTTTAATTTACATCACCCAATGTGGGGTTCAAATCATGCTTCCCAATACAGTGATATCTTTGTGGATTGGTTAACAAGTTCTAATTTCATTATTCTCAATACTGATGTTCCAACGCATAGAAGCAATGTTGGCTCTAGTGCTCTTCTGAATCTTACTTTATGTTCTTCAAGCCTCATCGGTTACAGCAATACTTTCGTTTTAGACAGCTCCTACAATAGTGACCATTGTCCTATAATCACAGATTTTAATTTTCATAACTCGAGTAAACGTACAATAAAAAAAGTGGATTGGCCCTCTGTAATAAAACAAGCAAAATCAACAGTTTTTAAGAAAGGCGATCACAATCATAATCTATCTGTCAATATTGCAAAAATTTCAAATAATACTAGAAATATAAAAATCTCTAATAGAATCTTTCCTCCCTGGTGGAATAATGCTTGTCATAACCTGTATAAACTCAAGAAATTCTTCAGAAAAAAAGCTATTCGAGAAATCTCCCCAAATTTGTGGATTCGATATAAACAATATTCCAGCCGGCTCCGATTTAATACAAAAAAATCCAAAAAGAAATACTGGGATACGGTGTGCGGATACGGTTCCCTAACCCAAGAATATTCTATAACATCCTAAAGAAAATCGCAATGAAAAATAATCCTGAGTCAACACTGAATTTCCTTCAAATACATAACAGGATAATATACAATCCACAGATTCAAGCAACACTCTTTGCAGAAAACTTTGCATCCAATAATATTATCCATGAACCACTCCCTTTGGACTTTTTTGCCCAAGATAATAGTTTAATCAACAAACCCCTTCATATATCTGAATTGAATAAAGCAATAAAATCTGCTAAGAATACAACCCCCGGTGCAGACCAGATCCCGGCTAAATTCCTGAAAATTTTGAATCATAGTGAACGAATAATAATTTTAAATTTCCTTTCAACAGTTATTTGATAAGTCAATTGTCCCAAAGGCATGGAAGCCTGCTATAATTCTTCCAATTCCCAAACCATGCAAAGATAAAACTAAAATATCCTCATATAGACCTATTGCTTTAACATCAGTTTTTTCTAAGACATTTGAAAGAATTCTAGCCAATCGGATTGCCTACTTCCTGACAACAGAACAAAAACTACATCAGCATCATTATGGATTTGTTCCTTTTAAAGATAACAGAACAGCAACTTATACAATTTACAAAGCAATTACAGACGCAAAGTTGGAAAAAAAATATTTCGTTGGGATTAGCTTAGATATAAAGAGTGCTTATGATTCCGTATATATTGACGGTCTCGTATACAAATGCTTACAAATTGGCATAACTGTGAAAATAGCGCTTTGGATCCATGAATTTTTATCTTTACAGATCTCTGCAAATTCGATGGAGGGGATGCTTTTCATTTGAAAAAACACTGCTAAAGGGTCTCCCCCAAGGTAGTGTGCTGTCCCCATTACTATACACTATATATATATACGACTTTTTCGAAACATTGGAGACTGGTGTCAAGTGTTCTATATATGCAGATGACATCTTTCTTTATTCCTCACATCAATCGCTCGATATCATCAGTAGTAAATTACAAAATACGTTAGAGAGAATAAGTCAATGGTGTAATTATTGGAAATTGAGTTTAAGCCCAAACAAAAGTACAATAGCTGAACTTTCGAACAAAAGGATTCACTCACTTCCTAATATATTATTAGCTGGAACCCCTCTACCATGGCAGTATTCTATTAAATATTTAGGAGTATATTTTTCGAAACGGAATCAAAATACAAATATCACGCATCAAATGAAAAATAAAGATCTGAAAAAACTCAACGCTCTTAAAGGTATGGCTTACAAGCATTATGGTCCGAGAGCTGAAAATCTTATCCAATTAATCAATAATAGTATCTGTAGCACCTTTTTTTATACATTTCATATAATAAATAAATGGTTTGACAATCAGTTGAAGCCTTTTAATGTAATACAAACCTAAGCTCTTAGAATTGCACTAGGTCTTCCACAATGGACACCAAATATTGTACTAATGAAACTAGCTGGACAAGAAATTCTCTCGGACAAAATCAGAAGACTGGCAAATAAATTTTTCCTCTCTCAAATCTCCAATCAAACCTTTTCTCCATTATATAGCAATAATCCAGACAATCTGAACTTAAAAATTATGAAGGAGGATAAAAATAATATTGTTAGCATACTTCTCACTTTAAATGCTAATAGTAACCAAATCATCACAATCCCCAGAATATCATCCTTTACAATTCTCCCATGTAAAATATATACCAATAACTTCAAATTTCAGGAGAAAAAGTTACCAATTCAAGCTATAAGGGGTCTATTTGATGAAACAGTTGAGCACGATTTTCAGGATTTCCATATAATAGCCACTGATGCATCGAAAAACGATCAAATAACATCCATAGCTGGTATAACAGAAAATCTCTCTTTTGCTTATAGAATAAATCACAATAATTCTATTTTACTGCTGAAGCATTGGCTATTTGCCAAGCTTTAGATGACCTGACTGTTTCAAACAAAAATCTGCTAATCTTGTCTGATAGCCTCTCTGTTCTTCATGGTCTTCAAAATTATTCTATTCAGGGCCGCCGCGTGGGTATTAGGCGCCCTTGTTCAAGTTGAAATTCGGCGCCCCTTTATGAGGTTCTGTTACACTCTTATAAAGTGCTACAAATTATATGTAAAATACTCTTTTATAGTATTCGAAATTTGACTTTCGAACTGAAAAGCCTTAAAATTATAATATTAAAACACGTTTGTCTTATTGTTTTTTTTTAATTATTTCATAAATTTTAAAAACAAAACAAAGCAAAAATGATATAAAGTTTTTAAAGTAAAATATAAAAATTAGAAAATATATTCAATTATTGATTCTCCTAGCTTTAGCAGCTACAAATGCTCGTATCAATTCCTTTATATTTAATTTATCCAAAATTTCGCTCTCTGTGGATATAATTGACAAGTCCGATAATCTTTCCTGCGCCATAGTAGATCGCATGTAGTTTTTATAATTTTAAGTTTTGAAAAACTTCGTTCTCCAGTAGCAACCGAAACTGGCAGGGTTAAAGAAATCCGTAAAGCTATCGCAATATTCGGAAATGTATCGAAAAGATTGTTTTCATAAATATAATTTAAAACATCAATAGGTGACATATCCTCTTTGGCAAAACATCAGGTACTAAATTTTAACTTTTATCTAATAAATGTTTAAAATCAACATGTATTTTTTAGTTTTTCACACACTTTCACTACAGATAGAAAAGTAAATGTGTTTTTAAAATAGCAGCGAGCTACCACAGTATACCTACTGTTAATGTTTACACAGAAATTTTTAATAATTACAAAACAAACTGATTTTACTGTGAATATTTTAAGAAACTTTTTTTTCTGATTGCAATTTATTAAAATTCCCTTCAGTTCGATTGTTAGAGGAATACCAAAAATTTTAATTTTACAATTTCTTTGTCATTTGGTTGAATTGTTTGGCAATATTTGTAGGTTTATGCATAAAAAATTTACAAATGTAATGAAAATTTATGCAATAATACTTATGTAAGAATATTTTTTGATATTTGTATGTTTGAAAAGTTACAACGTATACATACCTTACAAAAAATAGTATCATTTTTTAATATCTGTTATTCAACTCTTTTTTTTAAAAAAAATAATAATATTGTGCAGATATAATGCTTGACATGAATTTTTTTCCGTAAAAAGTTACGAATGTACATTACGTACTGTTCCCTAACGTACATAAAGTACATTAACAATTTTTTGTAATATTTTCACTTTTTGTTTTATATTGGCTTATGTTTAAGATATTAAAAGATTGTACAATGTTCGAAGAACTGCTGTATATCAGTTGATTTTTTTTTCAATGATACTCTACAGGTATGAAAAAGTAAGATATCGTGTACATAAAATAAAAAATTCTCAAAAATGAAGAAAAAACTCCCCCCACCCCTTTTTTGTGATCTGAAGTAAATTTCAAATGCTTTATGATATGAGTAGGGTATTCCAGAGTAATATATTTCTCAAAAAGTAAGAATAATTTTAACACAAATGTGTCTATTTCAGTAATCAAATGTTCAGTGAATAATCTGGTTACGATAAATTTGAATTTTTAAATCTTTGTATGATAAGACATAAACAGTATTATATTCAGAATATGATGAATTGTGCAAATATAAATCACATCACAAACGTTGTACAAAAAGGTAAATGAAATTTTCAACAAAGAATAATTCTACAAAATTAAGGGGGGAAATTTCATATTAAAGAGCTTTTCTGGCATTTACACATGTTGTAAACATTACTTTACAATCAATTTTTGTTTCCTTGTTTATTATGAAAGCAAATCTTTCTGTTTCTGAAAGGTAGTTTTCTGTAGTATCATTTGAATCAAGAATATTTTACTGCATTTCTTTTTATTATTTTTTATAAAGAAAAATTCAGAGAATTTATAAAATAAAGTGAATTCTAGACCGGGGATCGGTATACTTTCAAGAAAGAACCAGTTGTTAGTGAAACAAAATAGCGAAAGTATTACACGCCTACTTGATATGAGCTTCCGGCGAAAAGGTCTCCCATCCCAGCAACAGTCGCGCTAAGACTGTCGTGCTCCAATTAATATATTTTATATTATTTAAATAAAGTTTTACACACAGGCATTAACATTTTCCATTGCTTCAAAAATGAAGAAATATTGTAGATATTATTTATTTTTATTTCTGTCTATAGCTCAATACAAGAGCGATCAGTGTCAAAATATCAATGCTAGGAATTAAACTTTGAAGTTTCGTGAAAAAAACTTCAATACCAGTTCTACCTTAAGTATTACTTCTTGAAATTTCATGTTTACACTTATAATTAAACTTTATAAAACTGTTCTTGCACAGAAAAGTGTGTTTTTGGAAGATGTATTCAAGCTAAGAAAACAAGTATTGATGCATATTAATCAACATAAAAGTGCTATAAAAGTACATTGAAATATATAAATATAGACGAAAATCTTAAAATTAGTTTATGTAACACGGAAATTTTACAAAATAAAAACTTTTTTTAATTAGATTTCATTAAGCTCGTCATTAATTTCACTGACTCCTTTGTAAAGGAAAGCAAACAATAAATGTATATTTTGATTTTATTTTAATATGATAAAAATGTTTGTACATTTTTTTAAGTCTCAAGGGAAAATACAAAATGAATCAAAAGTAAAGTCATATTTACCGTTTGCAGTTTTAAAGGAATGAAGTAAAATTGAAGAAATTACTGATTTAAAATTGCGTCATCTCTCTCTCTTTGAAAAAAAGTGATTTCCTGAAGGCAGTGGCGTAGCTAGGTATTTAAAGGCCCTGGTGCAAAAAAAAATGAGGGCTCTATCTTGGTTGAATTTTATCAAGTAAAAATACGGGAATATTTTAAATATATACAAAGCTACAGTTTTTACTTACTGTCTTCTCTTTCTTGGCGTTGTTTGCGCTTAAACGCATCCCACTTGGTTTCCTTTTTTTTTAATCTATAGTTTTATAACTTATCTAATAGGATTTATATGTGCTCGAGTATTTATTGACGTTAAAAGGAAGCGGAAACGAAATGCTACGCTATAAAACGTCGTTGGAGAATCCCTAGCTATTAATTTATTCTGGAGGATGGAACTCACATCCAACAGAGGGCTTAGAGGTACAAAATGGCTCACCGAGATAAACAGGAAATGATACAAAAATACGCATGAACAAGAAAATTTAACACAATATTATTATAATTATTTTTAAAAAAGCATATCTGCAAAAGAGCAGAGAAGGGGGGACAAAATTACATTAGTAAAATTACATCATCATATAGGAGAAGATTGCAAAATATTGAAACAGGAAACTAGCTTATTATGAATCATATTTTTATTAAAAATAGAATGTAGCTAAGAAGGAATTGCTTCTTGTGTAGGCTTTTTAAGATGAAAATTAAGTATGGTAAGATTTTTCATGGAACTTGAAGTTGATTTTCAAATAAGTCTATAAAAAAAGATGAAAATATTGAAAATAACAAGAACTTTTCAATAAGTAAAGTTCGCAACACTGAACAATCAACGAAAAGAATTTAGGTGAAATCCCTACAAATTCGAAATTACTTTCAACTGAATTGCGACGATTACAGTTATATGTTGCAACCTTTCATATTTATTTCTTAAATTTGGAAGAAATCACAAATTCGGCTGCCCTTGTGTATAGATATCCTGCTTAGAATCTAAAGGAATTCATGATACCAAAAAGAGTGTTGTAGATCGCGATAAAGCAGTGCCTCTCAAACTTTCAATATTTGCGACCCAATTTTCAGTCATAATTTTCATCGCGCCACACTTCTTACAATAACAATGTACTGAATGCAATTATAATGTACTTTGATGGTAAAACTACGATACAATATGACTTTAATTATAAACGCACTAATTAGATAAATATTAAGTTTTGTATATAAATTTTGTACATGACAAGCCCAAGATCAGTTTGAATATGTATTTCATTTTTTATTATATAAGAGTATATTTTGCTTTGTAATTATTTTAAATTGCAAATTATTTTATTACATTGATAATTATTTTAAATATTTTATTTTCGATTTATCGTAATATACTCGCGCTCCCCCCCCCCTCCCCCAAGTAGGGTTATCACGCTCTCCTTAGGAGGCGCACCCCACAGTTCGAGAAACGCCGTGATAAAGATTTTATTTCGAGATTTAAGAACATTTTAATAACAGGTATACATGACACAAAATATGATTTGGGGAAGAAAAGCCAAGCGATTTACATATTAATTTGGCCAATAGTGAAACGAAGAATTGATAATTTAGATATAAAAACGAAAGAGAATAATTGGCTTTTTAATAAACATGGGCGGATGCACGTTCTCTGTAATTTTAATTTTTTTTCTCTTTTTTCACCCTCCAATTTTTTGCGCCCTAGGCATGTGCCTAAGTGGAAAAGCGGGCTTGGTAGCGGGGGGGGGGATACTTTATGCACTGGACAACGGTCATCACATAATAATTCAGAATTATCACTTTTGCCAATTAACATGCAGTTTGAAATTAACTATTTTTCGGAGGGAATGTACGGGAATAATAATTGATGACATTAAAACTATCCGGTTCATGGTCTTATTAAGACGGAGTCGAGAACGAAATGAGGTCCCCCCCCTCTGAGAACGAGGTCCTGGGCCCGGGCCTAGTTGGCCCATGTCTTGAGACGTCCCTAACTACAATACAATACGACTTTAATTATAAACCGCACTATTTATCAAGATACATATTTTTTTATATGACAAAACCAGGGGAGTCACTAGTAATTACTAAACTTGTTTTTAATTGAATATTGATAAGTTAATTATTAAATACTTTGTGCAGTACTGATACATTTATAAGTGTTAAATATTATATCAATGGGAATTTGTTTTATTTTTTTATATATAAGAATGTATTTACTTTGTAATTATTTTAAATTGTAAATTATTTTATCAAATGGATAATTATTTTAAATCTTTTGTTTTCGATTTTTCGCGATAGATTTGCGCCCCCAAGTAGGGTTATCACACCCTCCTGGAGAGCACGTCCCACAGTTTGAGAAACACTACGATAAAGATTTTATTTCGAGTTTTGAGAACTATTTAATAACAGTATACATGAAGCAAAATATGATTTGGAGAAGAAAAACCAAGCGATTTACATAATTTTAAAAATGTATATGTATTATCATTGCAAACAAAAAGCAAACAAAACAACGACGTTGAGACACAACATCTTCTCATCATATAATGAATCAAAATGTATGTCGATACAAATCATTCCCAATTCCTGTTGTTACATGTTACAAATTCTTAGATTTTTAACACGTTCTGTATAATAGCGCGAACTCCACACGGAACGTGTTTTTATTGTTCGTATCGGAAATCAAATTTTGTTTTACACAAACGAAAACAATCCGCAAAAACGAAAACAAAATTAAATTGAATTAAAATATAAAATTTTAAAAATAAAATCTTATTTTATTGTTAAGAAAATATAAAACATGCAAATTATTAAGTTAATTAGTTTTTTATTAAAAAATTTTTGTGTAACATTAAATTAAAAAAAACTATAAGTACTATAAATTTTGGCGCTCCCTGCCCCAGGCGCCCTTGTGCGGCGAACAATTTTACCACCCCCACGCGGCGGCTCTGATTCTATTAAATCACATAGTGCGATTCACAGACTAGCTAGCAAAATTTACATGCAATCATATTATACCAATAAACTGATATTACTCTGGACTCCGGGACACTCTAATATACTATGGAATGAGCAGGCGGATTATCTCGCAAGATCTGTCACGGAATCTGACGTTTATATCGACTGGATTGCTTCAGAAGATATCAGTAAAAAAATATATCAAGAGAGATTTAAGGAAGCAAATAATAATTTTTATTTAAGCAAGTATTTTGAAAATTTGGGCAATATTATAAACATTGGCATCATCTCTAAATGGACAAATAATAGAAGAGAAGAAATTTTATGCACTCGAATCTTTAGCAAGATGATAATTACCCCAGGACTTCTTAAAAAATTTAATTTAACGGATAATGCAATGTGCAATTCTTGTAATCGTTTAAATGGAACATATTTTATTATGATGCGTCAGATATACTCAACCCCGAAATCATCTTAAAGCGTTTCTCAAAATTTATCCTGGTTGCAATACCACCTTCAAAGAATTACTAGAGAAAGCTATATCAAACAGATCAACATTCCGATTTTTTATTCAGAAGATGAAATATTTTGACATTAACCTAGTGATACCTGTTAGTTTTGTATGGGATAATAGCCTCTGTTGCTCCAAATCCCAAATAAAGATATTAACTGTAACTGTAACACTATTTATCTTCTGAGTCTCCTGAATTTCAAAAAGGTGGAGCATTTGTTTTCGATCTTTACAGAAAAAAAAGTAATCACCATATATAGCTTACATAATAAACAAGTTTATATCAAATTTTGCAAATGTTCCCTGAAAATTCGCTCCCCTAATCAAATGCACGTGTTTCATAGTGAACTAAGCAAGCCCTACTCTTAGTCTATTTGTCATTCGTATATTATTTAGTAACTTTTTAATTCTTGCTACTTTTTTAAGTAAAAAACATAGTTTCTTATCTGTTCTATTGCAGTTGCTCTCGAAGTCAGTAATAAACAAGAAGCAAACTAATTGTACGTTTTTATAACTACTGAGATAATATTTAGATGTGTGTGTGATAATAGTACCGAAAATTCTAAATAAAAAAATGCATGTTTTTCTTTTTTAGCTTCACACACACACAATTCTAGAATTTTCACAAACCAGTACGTGACATTAAATGATATTTCATCGATGCAATTACGACAACTTTTACTTAATAACCATCAGTAAAAGGAATTCGAGTTGAAATCCTCGAAAGTCATTAAAATCATGATGATCTTATCCAATAACTATTGTTCTCTAATTATTTTAAAATGCATGCTAATTCGCATTTTAATCATATTAAAATGCTGGTGGAAAAAGGGCGCGAATGAAAAGAATTTCTCTCATTTTAGTTCCTCTTTTCATCTTTTGTTTTTAAAAAAGTGCCTTATTTGATTAAATCATCCTCTGAAATATTTATGTTTTCATTTTGCCCTTCAAAACGGATATACCAATAATTATACACACAATGTGCTCAAACTCATCCAATGCAAACTAAATGAACTTAGAAATGGGAAAAGCCCAAACAATCCTGTATTATGAGATATCTGGTGCATATTAAACTTCATGGAAAAGTGAACCCATCTGATTGATAGGACCTCATTATTCCTGACCTTGTTTGCCTTGGCAATGACCGCTGAGACAAATTACGTAGAATGGAAACAAAAAAATTACGCAGAAGTGGGAGCTAATCAGATAATTCTTATTACTGACCACAAGGTGTGACTCCGGTGTTGACCATTGACCTATATCCTATTTCGGGTCACTAAAACCTGCCGGAAACTTCTGGAAGTCCATCCTGTCTTGGAGAGTCGTAAAATTGCATTGTTTGGCGGATGTTCAGGCTTTTAAATCGTTGACAGGGGCGTAGGATGCGAATCTGATTGTTTTATACTCCTTTCTTTACTATTCTGATACAGAGGTGTCTGAATAGCTATTCTGCACGAATCGGGGAATTTTGTGGGATTCAATAGACTCCTATGTCTGATCCACCCAATGTTTATTTAACTCATATCGAGGGTAGAAAAACAAAACTAGTTGCTTGTTTTTAAGTTCTAAAGCACCATTTAAAACTTGCCGTGTTTTATTACTTGTTTTGTTTTTGTTTTTTGTTCATTGGGTTTAAAAGTCCATGAAAAGGCATATCATTTTCAGTCATTGAAAAAAAATTGTGGTGTTTATTCACTATTAGAAAAAGCACACACATAGTGAGTCTTATTACAAATATCAACTTAAAAGGTAGCAGTCATCTCTTGATCTCTGGAATTATTGAACCTCCACACTTCATATTTAGCAAGCATGTTGTTTTTGTTGAGTAGAGATATGCTAAGAACGAGCTTTGTGGAAATCGATTCCAAAAGGAGAATGCTGGAAGCGGGGGTTAGGTACAAGGGAATTACAGATAAAAATGTCCTGTTTTTGAAGTATTACACTTAAAATTTGAAACTTTGATAACATGTTTCTTCTGTTAAGATATAACTTTCTCCTTTTGTTAAATTTCACTAAATTACATATTTATCTCATAAATACAACAGAATGTTTTCTTTAAAAAAATCGTTATAAATTTTTATTTTCAGAATAAAAAAGACTGATGAAAAAATACCTATGGATGCAGGTGATACAGTCTATGAGAACACATACAACAGATGTAAGGGTTAAATATTATTCTAAAATTACTTTCCCAAACTTTTTTTGACCATCAAGAAGATCCCTTCTTTTTAAATCTATATATATAAAGGAGAAAATCGACTCACTCACTGACTGACTGACTGACTAATCACGATATCTCCGGAACTATTCAACCTACAGACTTGAAATTTGGTAGACATGTTCCTTTCATAGAGTAGACGTCAGCTAAGAACGGATTTTCCGAAATTCAAAACGAAAGGGCGTTAAGGGAGTTAAGGGCGTTATAAATAATTGCTTCCATGTTTAAACTACTTGATGTACAATCTTGAAATTGGGTAAGCAGATTCCTTTCAGAGAGTAGAGATCCGCTACAAAATGAGTTTGGTGAAAATCGACCCTCAAGTGGCGTTGCAGTTGGTTAAGGGCAGATATATATAATTATTTCTATTTTTAAACCATTAGACTCACAGTCTTGAAATTTGATAAATAGATTCCTTTTGTAGAATAATGATCAGTTACAAAACGGGTTTTGTGAAACAGACTTCTAAGTGGCGTTGTGGGGGATTAAGGGGCGTAATTGATAAATTTATCCGTTTTTAAACTACTTCACCTACCTGCTTGAAAATTGGTAGGTAAGTTTCTTTCCTGGAGTAAATATCCGCTACAAAATGGGTTTTGGGAAAATTGACCCACGAGGGTGTTGCGGGGCGGGGGTTTAAGGGGGGGGGTTATAAATTCCGATTTTTAAGTTACTAGACGTACAGTCTTGAAACTTAGTAAGCAGATTCCTATTAATAGGGTAGAGATACGCTACAAAATGGGTTTCGTGGAAATTCCCCCCCAAGTGGCGTTGCGGGACTTAAGGGGCGTTATAAATAATTATTTCCATTTTTAAACTATTAGACGCAGTCTTTATATTTGATAAATAGATTTCTTTCATAGAGTAGAGATCAGCTATAAGAAAGTTTTGTGAAAACAGTCCTCTAAGTGGCGTTTCAGGGGATTAAGTGGCGTAATAAATATTTTCGTTTTTAAACTACTTGACCTACCTGCTTGAAAATTGGTAGAAATGTTTCTTTCATGGAGTAAATATCCGCTACAAAACAGGTTTGCGGGAAATTGACCCCAAGGGTGTTGCGGGGTGAGGGTTTAAGGGGCGTTAGAAATTCCGATTTTTAAGTTATTAGACGTACAGTCTTGAAACTTAGTAAGCAGATTCCTCTCATAGGGTAGAGATACGCTACAAAATGGGTTTCGCGAAAATTGCCCCCAAGTGGCGTTGCGGACTTAAAGGGCGTTACAGATAATTATTTCCCTTTTTAAACTATTAGACGCACAGTCTTTATATCTGATAAATAGATTTATTTAATAGAGTCAGCTATAAGAAGGTTTTGTGAAAACAGACTTCTAAGTGGCGTTGCGGGGTACAAGTGGCGTAATAGATAAGTATTTTCATTTTTAAACTACTTGACCTAGCTGCTTGAAAATTGGTAGAAATAATTCTTTCATGGAGTAAATATCCGCTACAAAACGGGTTTGGAGAAAATTGACCTCCAAGGGGTGTTGCAGGGGGTTAAGGCAGATATAAATAATTATTTCTATTTTTAAACCATTAGACTCACAGTCTTGAAATTTCGTAAGCAGATTCCTCTCATAGGATAGAAATACACTACAAAATATGTTTTAAAAATCGACCCCTAGGTGGCGTTGCGGGGTTCAAGGGGCGTTATTGATAATTTTCTTGCATTTTTAATTAATTGGACGCACGTCTTCAAATTTTGCTAAACAGATTCCTTTCATAGAGTGCAATTCCCCTACAAAATGGGTTTTGTGAAAACAGACCAGAAGTGGCGTTGCGGGGGCTCAAGTGGCGTTATAGACAATTATCCCATTTTTGAACTGTTAGACGTACAGTCTTGAAATTTTATAAGCAGATTCCTTTCGTAAAGTAGAGAACCGCTACAAAATGGGTTTTGCGAATATCAACTACCAAGTTTAATTTCGGGAGTTTAAGAGGCGTAATCGATAAATATTTCCATTTTTAAACTATTTGATCATCCTGCTTGAAAATTGGTAGGCATGTTCCTTTCATGGAATAGAGTTCCTCTAACAAAGAGTAAAACGAAAATTGACCCCTAAGGATGTTTGCGAGGGGTCAAGAGGAGTTACAGAAAAAATTAATGTTTTTAATTGTTAGACCCATATACTTGAAATTTGTTAAGCATGTTTCTTTTGTTGAATAGAGATTCACTAAGAATGTATTTTAAGCAAATCAAGTTCTTAGGAGGGGTGCAGGGGGTTACTGGGACGTATTGACAAAAAAAATTCCTTTTTTCGAGCTACAAGGACTATAATAATGAAATTTGGTTTGCATTTTTCTTTTGCTGAATTGAAATCCTCTAAGAGCGGTTATATTGGAAAACGGCTCTCAACGGGATTACGGGGATATTGATAGGAAAACTTCTTTTTTTCTGTTAGATTTAGACTTGAAATTTGGCTTGCATGTTCAATTTATGGAGTAGAGATCCACCGAAAATTGGTTTTGCGGGAATCCACTTGGTTTTTGGGTTACGAAAGAGCAAATATCATTCTATACTTCAATTTTAGAGATTTTTAGAAAATACAAATTAGATGAGTTCTGCCCTTTTTTTTGCGACAGTTAAAGGTATAAGTATATTTTTCAATACAATCGAATTCTTAATGCTAGGACTTAGATATCAATAATTTATACATACAAATATATATAAGCAGTAAAAATTTATAAAACATCATGAAATACCCAGCGAAGCGGGCGGGTAACAGCTAGTGTAATATATAACTAAATGATACTTGTGAAATTTCTAAATTCGTCTATTATTACTTCATAAAACGATTTTATTTTTATGGGCGTGAGAGAATATTAACGTCGCACTGATTAGCAACACGAGGGCTTTTGGCAACGGTCCGCGTAATTTTGAACCATGGTCAAGTGACGCGGACGACACCTGAGCTGGCACCCCCTCTCCTAACTACCACACCACACCAACTGGAGGACGTTTGAGCTCTCGCCAGATTTAACGTGCATCGCTCCCCAACACGGCGGATCTTTAGTGGTACTGGGATCGAACTCATGATCCGATGCCTAGACCACTTGGCCACCGCGACCACTATTTTTATGGGAAAACGCTGTTTTATTAGAATTAGTGTTGGTCTAGAACGATATGGAGGCTTTTTAATTTTGTACCATGGTCGTATGGCATGATGACATGTGAATTCTTGTCATTCCTGCTTTCATACTAAGCTTCGACGCGCATTAAAGCTTTGATTGATTGATAATTTATTATTTTACGTTCAACACAGAAGCAACTCAGAGGTTATTTGAGATGGATTGCCTAATTTTGAACCATAGTCAAGTAACGAGGTAGACATCTCCACTTAACTGATTTCCCCTCTACGTAGTCATTAAAGTTGAATTAGACTCGACGCACAGCATTATCCCTTATTGATTGGAGTATGGAAGTTTAGAAAGCAGGATGCCAGTTCGAGTGCCGTTCTCGTCACTGGATCATGGCTCAAAATTACGTGGTTCATCACCAATAACTCTCATGTTGTTGAAAAATGTGACGTTGAGAAACAATGAATTAATCACGATTATTCAACACTGCTCATCTTTGGTAAAAATTGAGTTCAAACTCAAGACTGTAGTAGAAAATCGCCGTCCATCAGGATTATGACTTTAATCACTGAACCACCTAAGTCTAAAAGCAACAAGGTTGCCATGGTAGCTTACCAAGGTAACGGACTCATGGCTGGCGTGTTATGAGTTCGAACCCTAGTGCTACTGAAGACCCGTCGCGCAGAGGACCTGATACATACGTTGAATCTGTCGAAGTTCAAAGTCCTCCCATGACGTGGTATGGAAGTTTGGAATGTAGAGTGCTGGTTTAGATGTCGTCATCGTCACTCGACCGAGATTCAAAATTACGAGGTCCAAGCCCTAGTGTTTCTTTATAGAGTGACTTTAATAAACACTCCTTCACTAAAAGCAACATAAACAAGCGAAAAAATTTTATTTAAAATATATAATAAGTATTTAGGGAAAATTTTACTACAATATAAATATGATATGCAAAATATATATAGCACACTATATAATCATCATTTTTCAGATTCATTTAATATACTAAAAATCTCTGAGCACAAAAGCACACTTTCTATAAAACTTGTGTTTGTGAAGTACATTTATAATGTATCATACAAGCTCATCATAATTACTAGAATAACTAACAGTGTTTGAATAGAGAACGCTGGATTTTTTCTAAAACATTGTGGGACTTTTAAAGAACGTTTTCATCTTGAGACAGATCTTCAAATTTCATGATATTTTAGAACATTCAAACAAAATTGCTCACCAAATTCCTCGTAACTATGCTCTGTACAGATCAGGGATTGTATATTATTTGTATTAAAATATTTTACCAAATTAAAGAATTTTGAGCTACGATTTCGTGTGAATAATACACCATTCTATCATTCCATAAATCAGATAGAAAAGCAAATTAACGAACAGAAAATCCAGCAATATATGCAGTTAATGAACATTTGATTAATATTAAGTAATAAAATACCTCTAAGGAAGAAATAATCTCTTCCGATGGCAACGAGTAAAAAAGAACTGAAACGAGGACCAAAACTGTAACTTGAAAAAGGAGAGAGTGAGTGAATATTAACGCGGTGGCGTTATTCAGCTATTCGAGGGGTTTTGGCGACAGACCTCGTATTTTAATCCACGGTCAAGTGACGAGAATAATACCTGAACTGGCACCCCCTCTCCTAACTTCCACACCAATGGGAGGACGTTTGAGACTCGACAGATTTCACGTGCATCGCCCCCTACATAGTGGGTCTTCAGCGGTACTAGGCTCGAACTCACGACACGCCGGCCTCGAGTCCGTTACCTTGATTACTAGGCTATCCCTCTTTGAAAAGGGAGAAAAAAGGAGAGAAACATGACACGAGACCTCTGTGGGCGATTTGAACCCTTATAATTTGTAAACAATAAGCAACCGTGGTAGCCCAGTTGTTACGGTCATGGATTTGTGATTGGAACCCTGAAGACCCGCCGTGTAGGGGACCGATGCACATCAAATCTGTCAGAGTTCGTCGTCCCTTTGGTGTGGAAGGTCAGAGAGGGGAACCAGCTCAGGTATCGTCCTCGTCACTTGATCATGGTTCAAAATTATGAGGTTCGTCGCCAAAAGCCCTCGTGTTGCTTCGACGTTAATAAACACTCACTCACTAGTATATAT
>BMAO01003471.1:0-16284 GCA_019973975.1 Trichonephila clavata
GTACAGAGATATTTTATTAGGATAAGCTCATTTCAACAGAAATGGCAAATATATATCATTTAATGTGGTTAACTCTGAATTTGATTGGAATTAATTATTTAGTTTGATTTATCCCAAATTTTTAAAAAATATATAATTTTGTTTCTAACATTCATAAAGTTATTTTCATGATATTTATCTGATACTGTCAAAATCATAATTTTAACATCGTATTTTATGTTCTTTTAGAAACTTATTTGCTCTTCGAATTTCAAAGTTTATGACTTGAGCTTTGATTCTCGCTGCTGCGAAACATTTTATATTCACTAATACTGCTTATGTAACTTAAAATTTCCTTCCTGAGAAACCTCCTTGCAAATGCTTGGACAACTTTCTGACTTCTACCACAAAGGAAAAAGGAGAAAATGTGGAAAGGGACATTTACGTTCGAAAAATTCGCAGAGTCATTCATTTTAGAGCGACTAGTGATAATTATTTTAAAATTTCTTTGAAAATCCACATTTTATTTTTACAAATACACATTGTTATTGTTTAATTGCATTTTGTTTTATTTGAAAATGCATATTTTTTTGACTTAAGTGTTTAGAAATGGAGTTTTGTTTTGCTTTTGTCATCGGTTACCATAGTATAGTGCTTTTAGTATTATTCTCTTAGTGTGTGCATAATCTTTAGAAATTAATATAATCTTATCCTTAATGTCCTTAATGTATTTTCTCTTTTCTTACAGCACATTAGAATAGGCATATGTAGTGGAAGTATGGCTGTGCCCTTAAAAATGTGTGCTTTTAATCCTATAATCGTAGTTCTTAAGGCTAAAAATTTGCTAATATACTAATATAACTATCTTATTTTTGACATACCGTTATAGTTCTATCTTTTACTTTTACCTAGTTTATTGCTTTTTAGTATACGCTTTTGTATATATTAAGGTGACCAATCGTCCTCTTTTAGGAAGGACAATCCTTCTTTTATAAGTTATGTCCTTCCTCAAAAAGTGTCCTCCTTGTCCTACTTTTTAACATTTATAAGCTAATCTGTTAATCTCTGTATTCAGAGATGCAAAGTTGAACTGTTACGTGTACAGTATGAATGGTTTGAGATTTTAATGTATTTTGTACTTATTAAGATTTTCCACACAACGATTCAAAAGATAGATGGTGAACAAATTTTAGCTACAGAAGTTAGTCTCACTTTGAACGATTTTGTCCTTCATTAAAAATCACGATTTGAAGAAAAATTTATTCCTTTAATAATAAAACGAAAGTTGGCAGACTTAGAAGAATTGAATCCCGGCATAACGGAAAAGTTTAAAAAAGAAGTGCAAATTTTTACCAAACATGTTTCCAGTAGGTCGAAGAATGATCTGAAACAAATATCTCAGGAAATAACAGTTTGAAATGGTGTCTTATGACTTCTTCTCAAGTGAATCGGGCATAAAGAAAATTGAGTTGTAATAAAAAAGTGGCTGATAAAAATAGATAACAATTGTCTGTTTGAAGAAATTAGAAGACGGAATGTATACAGTTAAACTCCGATAAATCAGCATGTTGAAATTGATAAAATATGGGTGAAGATACTTAACCATTTCAAAAATGAACCCATTGTACATGAAAATTTAGTTATTCTTCTGGAACTAATGCAGTAGTTGAAAAAGTTTTTTTCAATTTGTAAAATTCCTTATGATTTTTAAATGCAGCAAAGGGCTAAGGTAAAGCAACTCTCAAGGCCCAAGCAACTCCCATTTTTCCCATGATAGGAGCTTAACCTGGGTACTCCCTTATATATTCAAACTAAAAAAAAATGATTTGGGGACAAGTGAAAAATCAAGATTGAATGTTGATACTGTCAGTTCACGGCATACGAAGCGCTATCTGTGTAATTAAAAGAGTAGAGTGTGTTGTTGTGTCTGTAGTAATGTTTGTATAAACTGTGTCTGCGCAATTCCAATTGCGCTGCCTGGACTGCGCATGCACTGCAACTCCAATGTAAATGTACAGAGAAGTTATGAGTAATTAATAAACGCAAGTCCACAAGAAAACGGTGTCATGATTGTGTCATGAACAATATGTGTTAGAGACTCTTGAGTCCACTTACGTGTTAGAGCTATCGAATTAAACAATGGTCCTACGAGGCCAGAGTAGAGCTAATGGATTAACCTATGGATTAAAAAAAAAAAAAAGACTAAGTGAAAAGCCAAGTGCGGCAAACAGGAATTGTGTAAACAGCCAAGTTCGGCAGCCAGTGATGTGAGGTGAGAGCAATGTTCTTTGAATTTTTGGGAGAATTTTAATTATTTAATTATGTCTTTAATTGCTAAGTTGAAGAAAGACGAGTTAAAACTTGTCGCGGAGGAATTAAAACTAACTGTGCAAGAGAATGCAAAAGTTCTTGATTTAAAAAATTTAACTGAAAGTAGTGAAGTGTATAATACAGACACAGAATTAGTTAAAACTGTTATTGACTATGCTGTTGAAGAAACGAGAATTAAAAAATCTGCGAGTGAAGCAAATTTTAGAGTTAGAGAAAATTAAGTTAGCACAGTTAGAGAAGCAATTAGAGCTTGCTAATATTCGGAAAGATTTATAACACATGATTCTTCACTTTCAACAGTGAGCGCCACCGAAACATGTAACAATATTAGTATCGAAACGTTAATAAAAAGTGTAAAAACATTAACTATCTCTGTACCCTCGCGTGTTGAGTCATATAATTTATTTTTTCAGTCATTAGACAAAGCATTCAAAACGAAAGAGGTTCCCGAAGAATGGAAATATATAAATATCTTAGGAGAGAGAATAACTTAATGATTTATGTGTCAGAGGAAGAATTGCGCAGTTATGAAAAACTAAAAAATTTAGTTTTGAAAGAATTTCAGCCTACACCGCAAGAATGCTATAATAATTTTTCCAGGTCCTTCACTGGAAATGAAAATAAACGATTTGAGTTCAATAAACATCAGAGATATAACAGCTCGCGAAGTCAGGGAGGAGGTTCGAGCGTATTTTTTTCTGAAATAAAGAGTGAAAAATGTGTGTTGTGTAAAAATGAAGCACATGCTTTGCAATTTTGCCCTCAGTTTAAAGGTTTTTCGATAAATGAAAGAGTAGATTTTGTTAAAAACAATAAAATGTGCTTTAAATGTCTATCCCCAGAATGTTGTGTAAAACAGTGTCGCTCTAGAAATTGCATAATTTGTAAGAAGCCGCATAATAAATTGCTTCATTTTCAAAGAGAAATAAAAAGTATCCCAACTCCCCAAATCGGGCCTCCTTCGTTTCTTGAAGAGAGATCGCAAACGATATCTTTTAATTCTTCTGCCCCTCCGTTCGTTCCTAATTCAAATATAAACAAGCAAGAAATCGTGGCGACTACATTTAGTCATAACAAAATTAAAAGATGCTTACTGAGCACAGCTCGCGTATTAATTAAGGATAAATATTCGAATTGGCATGAATGTAGGTGTTTGTTAGATGGAGGCAGTATGGTTTGTCTTATAACTAAGGAGTGCGCCAATAAATTACAACTGAAAAGTGAAAAGATTAATACTTTGATCTCATGTTTAAATGATGCATCTATGATTGTTAACGGTTGCGTTATAAAACGACAATTTCAAATAAAAATAATACATTCGTGAAGGATTTAAATATGTTAGTAGTTAAGAAAATCACAGATTTTATTCCAAGTAATACGTTTAATACTAGTGTTAATTTTTCAGATATAGTGGAGTTAGCTGATGAACGTTTTAATATTCCAGATAAAATAGACATGCTGTTAGGTGCAGAAATATTTTTTGAATTATTGAGACCGGGAAAATTTAAGATAAAAAATTCAGATCTAATTTTACAAAACACGGTTTTTGGTTACGTTGTCAGTGGTAATGTAGATTCATTTAATGAAACTAAAGTTCATTGCGGTTTAGTTAGGGACGAGGATTTAAATAAAACGCTGCAAAAATTTTGGGATGTAGAAAATGTGGAGATAGTGCAAACAAAAAGTAATGAGGTTAGTTTATGTGAGGAACACTTTATGAATACACATTCTAGAGACGAGGAGGGACGGTATATAGTTAAAATGCCCCTTAAGGGTGATCCAAATTGCTTAGGGAATTCCAGGGGCATTGCTCTCAAACGATTAAATGCATTGTGGCTTAGATTGGAAAGGGATCCACAATATCTAAAATTGTATAGAGAATTCATGCAAGAATATGAACAATTGGGACATATGAAAGAAGTGAAGGTAGAAGAAAATAATTCGAATATGAACTATATCTTACCTCATCATGGCGTCTATAGACCCGAAAAAAGTACTACTAAGGTGAGAGTGGTCTACAATGCGTCTAGTCCTACAGATAATGGATTATCCCTGAATGATATTCAGTATAACGGAGGAGTCATCCAAGATGACTTATATGCCCAGATGATTAGATTCCGTACTTACGGATATGCACTGACTGCGGACATTAAAAAAATGTATCGAATGATCCTCATTGATTCCGAACAACGCTGTCTGCAACAAATATTGTGGAAGGACAATAAACACGACCGAGTAAAAACATATGAGCTTCAAACAGTCATGTACGAGACGACTAGTGCCCCATACTTAGCGCAACGAACATTGAAACAATTGTCCTATGATGAAGAAAATAAATTCCCGATAGCAGCACCAGTCCTTCGAAGCAATTTCTACATGGACGATGCGTTATGCGGGGCGGACACCTTAGAAAAGGCTAAGGAGCTACGATATCAGTTAATTGAAATTTTGAAAAGTGCAGGCATAGAATTGCATAAAATCCGGGGAAATCATCCTGAACTTTCGCAGAATATAAATGGAATCTACGATTTTTCTAGACCAAATGAGACCAAAACCTTAGGTGTGTCCTGGGACCCAGGAAGAGACACTTTTTCGTTTAAAGTTGACGTGATACTTAGTGATTCGTATACCAAGAGAAGCGTTTTTGCCAACTATTGTGAGATTGTTTGATCCTTTGGGTCTTGTGGGACCCGTGGTGTCCAACGCCAAGATGTTTATGCAGAGGCTTTGGAGACTTAGTATTGACTGGAAAGATCCACTCCAAAAGAAAGTGTATGATGAATGGCGCCAGTTGTTAATTGGGCTAGAGAGCCTAAATAACATCAATATCCAAAGACGTGTAGTGATTGAGAATCCTTCATCTATAGAGATTCATGGGTTTTCTGATGCGTCAGAGCGTTGCTATGGAGCTGCAGTGTATTGCAAATCAAAAAATAATTCGGGAGTGACTTTAGTGAGATTAATTACTAGCAAATCGAGAGTTTCACCAATTAAGAGTCTAACTATTCCAAGATTGGAACTGTGCGCCGCTGTCCTTTTGTCCAAACTTGTGAAAAGAGTGATTGATGCCTTGAAGCTGGAATCAGTTAAAGTTTATCTGTGGACTGATTCAATGATAGTGTTGTCTTGGCTACAAAAAGAACCGATGGACCTTAAAACATTTGTGCGGAATAGAATTGCTAAGCTTCAAGATTTGTTCCCTGTACGGCAATGGAAACATGTGCCATCCAACCAGAATCCTGCAGATTTGATTTCTCGTGGAGTAGATCCTGACAAACTTCTGAACCAAGAAATGTGGTGGAACGGTCCAGAGTTTCTATCTGGCAGTGATTATCCGAACAAACCTGTGAACATTAGTGAAAACAACGGTGCGTACAATTCAGAACTGAAGAACAGTTTCCGTGAAAAACTTGAGAATGAAATGCCACTTTTTTTACATTTGTGTGAATGACTTTGTGAACAATTTGTGTAACCTTAGTAATAACTATTTAACCATTTTGCGTATCTTAAGTTATATTTTTAGATTCGTAAACAACCTGAGGAGGAAGGTCAAAGCCAGTGGCCCACTAACAGTAGATGAATTGGAGAAAGCACAGAGATCTTAATAAAAGGTGTACAAAGGCAAGGATTTTCAGTAGAAATAAAATGTATAGAAAAACAAAAACCTATCTTGCCAAAAAGTAAGTTGAAAATTCTCAATCCATTTTTGGATTCAGATGGAGTGCTTAGAGTGGGTGGCCGATTAGGTAATACAAATTTTCCTTTTAATCAAAAACATCAAATTATTTTGCCTAAAATCCATAAACTGTCATGTATGATAATTGAATATTTGCATAACAAATACTTTCATGTTGGTGCTTTTTCACTTTTGAATTATGTTCGCGAAAAATTTGGCCTCTCAATGGTCGCAATCTTTGTAGAAAAATTGTTCACAAATGTATAATCTGTTTTAAATGTAAACCTGTTATAACATCTCAAATAATGGGCAATCTGCCTAAGGAAAAGGTTACTACTGACTACCCTTTTAACTGCTCGGGTGTCAACTTTTGTGGTTCTTTCTTCATAAAAAACAAAAGCCAACGCAAAGGATGTTCGAAAAAAAATGATGTTAAGGTTGGAGATTTAGTACTCTTAATTGAAGAGAATTTGCCACCATACAAGTGGTTATTAGGAAGAATTATTCAAGTTTATTTAGGAGTCGATAACAAAATTCGTGTAGTTAAAGTGAAAACTCAATTTAGGTACTTGTAAAAGAGCCATATCTAAAGTTTGTGTTTTGCCAATGCCAAATGATTAAATACTGTTGATAAAATTTATTTTTTTGTGTGTGTTTTAATCAATTCAAGTGAATTTTTTTTTTAAAATTTATTTTCAATGATGTAGTGCATTTCTTTAAGTGTCTTTTGTGGAATTTGAGTGATGAACAATTTAGATGTATTTTGTGTAAATTATTAATACAGTGATTGCATGGTGTAACCAGTGCAATGTGGGGCGGTATGTCAGTTCACGGCATACGAAGCGCTATCTGTGTAATTAAAAGAGTAGAGTGTGTTGTTGTGTCTGTAGTAATGTATGTATAAACTGTGTCTGCGCAATCCCAATTGCGCTGCCTGAACTGCGCATGCCCTGCAACTCCAATGTAAATGTACAGAAGTTATGAGTAATTAATAAACGCAAGTCCACAAGAAAACGGTGTCATGATTGTGTCATGTACAATATGTGTTAGGGACTCTTGAGTCCACTTACGTGTTAGAGCTATCGAGAATTAAACAGATACTTTAACCGTAGCACTTACCGTTAAAATCAATATGAAAGATATTTCTTGTACCAAAATTTCCGATATATTAGAAAATGATATATTGAAAAAAAATCATTCAATGAAAAAATATTCCTTAAAGTAAATAATTAAAAGGGATGTGTGCAAGAGTGTAATTAATAATTAGTACATGTTTGTTTGAATTAATAAAATATATTTCATATATTTACGTTGCAATTTCTTTTTAAAATCTTTCGTCCTCCTTTTCATTGTGTAAGAATTTGGTTATCTTAATAATACATACATATAGAAAGTCATAAAATGAAACAAAATAGTGATTTGCATTGAAATATTCTTTAAAACACACACCCATATATGTATATATATAACAGTGAGATACACAGAGAAATAAAGAAGAATATTGTGTAAGAGTATTACTTTAACTTTAGCAAATTTAATCTACTTTTTCTGAATTAAGAGTAAGTAATCATTCCCCTTTATTTATATATGTTCTTGTTTTCTTTTATACTCCTGACATTATTATCAAAAACAAATATCAAAGAATATTAGTATTGTATAAACAGTACTTATAAATTCCCAATTTCAATATGAAATTTCAGAAATCTTTAATTTTTTATTATTAGTATATTAGTCGTGTCAAAATCATAAAGTCTAGTCATCATAAATCATAGAAAAAGTGATGCTTGTGCCTCTATATTTTGAAAAATGGCAAACGTCATTTGTCATCGTACTAAAAAAAGGTTCTATTCTTGAATATTTTTTATTTTTTTGAAAAAAATTGAATCAAGAAGATAGTTTGAAGAGTATAAGTTGCTATAAATTTTGAAATTAATAGAAAATTTCATTTTGTGAGATCAAAATTTTAATAAAAAAAGGAATTAAAGATTCTAAATGGCACAAGATATTTTTTAGACTTCAGATGCTATAAATTTAAAAGCATAATTATTTTTAAACTTTTGACAACTTAATCTCTAATAGGATAAATAATGAAAATTTTACCATCATATATTTAATATAAGTGTTAAGGAATACCGTTCTTAAGAGTGAATAATAAAGTTGTGGAAAGTATTATTCACATCCTTCAAGTATAATAAATCAGAAATTTCTTTTCACAAGATGAATGATCAAGTAGATGTAGACAAGCGACAAGTTTTTCTTTGGAACTGAAGTCGGTGTTATATAATTTATTCAAAATATGAATGACAAAAAAAAAAATGCTTTCAGAAAATATTACACAAGTTATAGAAATATGCTGAATGTTCATGCAGTCTATTCTTCAATTCTTTGAGTTGTATATATTATTTCAGTGAAGAACGTCTTAGACAATACATTTCATTTTATTTAGTTCCACAACTTTTATCCAGTTTATTACTTAATTTGAGGGTGTTTTTTTTTTCGTTTTTTACAAATGGTTAATGAATAAGAATTAAAGTTTTTCCATGAAATTAACCTTATCTCTCATTTCTTCCAAAATTGATAAGACAAAACATGTACTAAAAATAAACGTTACGATAAACTTATTTAAGCAAAAAAGGTTCGAATAAGATATTAATGATTATTTCTATAATCATATAATCAAATTCAAACTCTTGATGAAGCATGTACTGAACGCCTTTTATTCCAAACTTGCCATCGAACTAATTAATTATAAGACTGAAAAAAAAAGAATACTATTTCATTTCTATTTCTAAAATTGAGCAATAAATTGTAGAAAAACAATTGAAATATATGATTTGCAGACGATGCTTTGCATACGCATGAGTAACATGTATAGATTTACAAATGCAATTTTTAAAGCTGTTTCATGAGCACACTAAGTGCTGAATTTGTTCTATTACCAAATCTGATTCTTTACTATAAAATATTTATATCATCATAAAACTGGCATATTGTTTGCTTTAACACGTAAAAAGATATTGAACCTTTGTCAACATTTCACAATTGTTTTGAGCAATTTTTGCTGATTTTAAAATTTATCCAATAGTTTACTGTATAATTTGAAGTGAATTCACGTGGCGTTTGATCTCAATAAGACGATTCAAAAAGGCATACATGTAATGAAACTATGACCAGATTCTTAAACTTTTTGACAATCATATCAAGAATATTTGATCAAAAATTACTAGTATCATTGAATTTTTCTGTGGAGATATTTAAAGAAGAAAGTGTATGTGTGTGTGTGTGTGAAGATAAAAACCCGAAACAGTAGATTATCTGTGTGTGCGTGTAAAAACAGCAATAATTCAAACGGTATAAGAAATTAGACCGAGTATCTTGAAAACGTTTCTTAAAATATGTGCAAGCATATTCAATTTTGCTTCCAAGAAGGGCGAA
The DNA here is from genome assembly GCA_019973975.1 of Trichonephila clavata. Taxonomy (NCBI): domain Eukaryota; kingdom Metazoa; phylum Arthropoda; class Arachnida; order Araneae; family Nephilidae; genus Trichonephila; species Trichonephila clavata. The sequence continues at coordinate 9,422 of BMAO01003471.1, forward strand.
AGATTCAAGATTACGAAGATTGTGTTATTTTAGAATGCAACGTTTATCAAAAACCATATCAAACCAAGAAGCGTGAACATTTTGAATATGTATTAAAAATATTAATTTTTTTCTTACGCTTTGTTTGAAGCATTTTTTACCATAACATAAAAGTAATTATTTTAATCTTTGTTATGTTTGATCATTTAAGTCAGGGATAGATGCAATAAATTCATTATTGGAAACTATTGGGATACCCGGTAAAATTATTTCGTAAGGAGACAGTTTTCATTTTCAAAAGTTGCACGTTTAGATCTACGTTAATCTAGAGACTTGATTCAAGACGAAACATTAGAAGCCTAAAAATAAAACATATCACTTCATTATAAGAAAACAATTTCAAAGTAAAATATTTTTTATATGTTAAACACTTCAACTTTTGTTGCTAACAATAATCATTTTGTGAACAAAATTCTCTATAGGTATTTTGCATAAGGTTTGAATTTAAAATTAATTAATAGCTTTTACTGTCTGCATATGTTTTCTAAAAATAAGTACCACAAAAGCGATTAACACACACGTCTGTTTATAATTTGATTTATATATTTTCTGAATTTTAAAAGCTCTCCCAATAACCCTCATTTTCTACCATCTGACAGACGAAAGTCCACTAGCTAAACTTTAATAGAGATTGTCACATTACATTAACATCGAGTAAATTAATTTTTGAAACACCATCAGAATAAAAATAACATATCACGCCATCCAAACCAATATTAGCTTTTTTCCACATTATTTTTAATACTTAAAGAAGGGTGCGGAGAAGCTCTTTCTCGTTGCTCCAAACTTTGCATATTTTTGTCGCATGTGAATCTTGACTCTATTGGTTTGCAAATCAATTCATTTTTAAAAAAAAATAATGCCAATGAGTAGACATTCATTTGCAGTTCCTGTGACTTTAGTTTACCTCACATTTTACTCTGTGCTTCCACATTGTATGTTAAGATTGAAATTTGCAGTGCTTCTTCTTATAGCCATTTTACGCGTAACATATGAAGAAATATTATGTACTATTTTAATTTTCAATAAAATGCGTTATGTATTTATTTTCTAGTTGTAAGAAAATAGGACACTTATAAAGTTTCGGTGTAAGATTCATCCCGAGCCCGCTATATGATGTCTGTTGGGGGTAATTGTATTAATTGTTACATATTATATTTAAAAATAATATTTCTTTGTTTTAAAGCTTCTTTTTTCTTCTGTATATTTATACTCTAGAGTAGTGATGGCGAACCTATGACTCGTGGGTCAGCCACTGACCCACGCAAGCTTTTTAACTGACCCACGATTGCTGGGCAACCACTTGTTTGTTTACGTGGGTTTATTTAGTTCTTCTAACTTGTGTGGATTATTTTTATTCTATTTGAATTTTTCAAGCACTACATTGACACAAAATCAATTTAAGCTCTGTCTATAACCTCAGTTTGATCATTACAGTTCCAAATTTACGCAAATGACAACAAATGTAAATGAAAATATGTAGTACTTGAAATAAAGCAAAAGTGCTTACAAAATATCAAATAAATTGTATAATTTTACTCACATTTTGTTTGATGGGGGAAAAATCGACAAACCAAAGCAAATAACCACATTTAAAGCACTTTCTTCGGATGAAATGCACTTTTGTAAGATTATGTTCAGATGTTTGTAGAAAGAGACCTCCATAGCACTTGTATCTTCCCTTTAGTGTTTCACCTTGTGAAATGCTGATGGGGGCTATGCACACATCTCTTATTCTCGATAACAGCAATTTTTGTCTCGTGATTTAAGGTGCTTGTACCAGTCAGTACCAGTGTTGAACTTACATATCGAACGCATTTAAAAGTAATGTGTATGCGTATTATATATATATATAGGTATGTTGATGCAAAATTAATTCTCGAATTATTGTATTCTAAATATAAATATTTTTAATTGTAGCCCTGTACTATGTCGGTGGTTAAAAAAATTAAAAACAAGCCGTACAAGTTCCTGGCTATATCAAGCTGAATGGTTTGATAAATATGGAGGAAACGAAATGAATAAAAAGGTTACACGTACAATTTGTAATGAAAAAATTACTACATTAACATATTATGTAAAAAGACATTTTGAAACGTTACATTCTGATCTCGGCATGTCGACAGATAAAGGAAGAAAAATATATTTTTATAAAAAAAAATAAGAGATATTTTTTCTTAAAGTGGTGTATAAAAAAGTTTTTTGGTTCCAAAAAATAACATTACAGCGGCTAGTTTCCAAGTTGCCCATTGCATTGCTCGCAACAGAAAACCTCTTTCAGAAGAAGAATTTGTAAAAAAAAAAAAAAAAAAAAAAAAAAACCGCTTTTATAGAATGTAGTCCTACATTGTTTGCTTATTTTAAAGAAAAACGATTGATTATAAAGCGTATACATTAGTTTCCTATAAGTCGCAATATAATTAAAGATCGAGTAATAGAATTGGAAAAAAAAAATTTTTTTCGCGCAAATACATAACGCCTTAAATTATGCGGAAATGTATTCAATTACATTAAATGAGATTAATAACATAAATGGTTTTGCACAATTTGCAGATTTTGGTCGGTATAAGTTTGGAAATATAATGAAAGAAGAGTTTTGAAGCTAATAACGTTGAAAGGAAAGTGTACCAGTGTTGATATTTTTGCAGAATTTGATATTGCATTTAAAGAAATGGATACTGACTTTCAGAGAATAGTTTCTGTAATAACAGACAGTGCACTTATTATGGTAGGGGAAAACGTTGGATTTATTTAGCATCTTAAGCAAAATATCCCACATTTCCTGATTGAATTACATTGTACAATACACCAGCAAGTTTTATCTCCGAAGCATGGTTTAAAAACATTTTCCAATCTACTGTCAGATGTGATATAAAAATAACCAACTTTATAAATTCAAGAGCTGTTTATAAAAGGCAATTTGTACAATTCTTAGAGGTATTGAATGCCAATATTCAGGGATTTTGACATACAACAACGTTCTATGGCTTAGTTTCGGTCAAGTCCTTCATCGCTTTGTAACGTTATTAAAAGAAATTAAGATCTTTTTAATTGAAAGAGACAACAGTATCTATGAATTATCCAATATACATTAATAAACTAATTAAGTGTTTCTATGAGACATCGATCAGAATTTTAATGAACTGAATAAAAAACATGGATTAATTGTTTTAACAATGTTTCAAAATATTAAAATATTTATGACGAAACTTGACATCTTTACTATTTATTACATCACTAAGGATTTGGAAATGAAAATCATGAAATATTTTGCTCAATTACTAAAACATTTTCAAACAACAATAATTTTTGAAAACTTTGTTGACATTTAAGAAAGTGCAGTTAAAAAATATATAATGAATATACTGGAAAGAAAAACAAGATTTTAAAGAGAGATTCAATCAATTTAAGGTGAGTCAGTAGGGTAAACACCTTCGGGAAGTCGATTTTGAGTTTTTGATATTTCTAAAATCCCCAAATCAGGAAATTTCCAATGATGTACCGTACTTGTCATTTTACTAATTAAAAGTATGTTAAAATGATTTTCAAAAAATAATCAGCTGTTTAGCCACGCCCCCTTTGACAGATAGAAATGTAAACATTGACCTCTTAAATCTGGGAAGCTTTCCAAAGCCACTCTCTGTTTTATTTATTCATACGTAATTAACTGTAAATTAACTACAAGCGTAACCGTTAGGGTTGTTTACCTATTTTGGAGCGCATACACGTTTTTATCGTTTTGTGTTTGGGTTTTTAAATGAAATATATAAAATTTCTAAAACTCAGAAATTTTTGAAATTTCGAAGTTTTTGTTTCTTTATTGGCTAGACAGAAAAAAATAAAAAACATAAAGGAACGTTTTAAGAAGGTAGGAATACTCTCAATCATAGTAACAGTACTTCAAATACTAAAAGAGTATTGTCAATCCTCAAGCTGGACATACACATGACTCAAAGGAGACATGTGCAAAATAAAGTTTGATTAGAGTTTTTCTTCTTATTAAAGTAAGTATTAAAAATACCATCATGAATTAAAATATTCTTGCATTTGCTTTCAAGAATTAAGTTCATTGTAAAATGTGTAAAAAAGGTTTAGACATGCAAGTTTTAAAAGGTAAGTTTGGGCTGGAAATTTGTCCTGAAATGTTGTGCTTGTCCATATGATGTAGAATTCTCTTATTTAAATATTCATGAAGGAATGCAAATTGCCACAATAAATACCAGGTTTGTATATGCTGCGTGTTCCATTGGGAGATGTGCAGAAGCTGGGAGAATGTTTTACAGCATAATGAATCTTCGGCAACCACTTACAAGGTTTTCTCCTTACGGTAAGCGAATCTCAAATGATGTAAAACTTGTTTACGAGGAGTCCATTCAAAATGCTGCGAGGGAAGCTATTTGTGAAAATGAAGGTAATATATAATAATATTGTGGACATGGCAGAAACGCGGTCACACATCATCAAATGGTGCAGTTACTGTGACCAGCATTGATACAGGTAAGGTGAATCATGTCAATATTCTTTCGAAATATTGTATATGAATAAAATGGGCACATAAAAACATTGTTTTTGACCTGTTGGTGAAAATTAATGGTGTGGATATAAACAGGCTGAAGAATCGGGTAAGTCTTACAAACATAAAAAGTCTTCCGGTTGCTGTTGTAGTAGCAATGCGTTCTATATTTAGATATCTTTCCCAGCTTGATTTGTTGAGATAATGTTTGCATCGAAAAACAAAAAAATCCGAATGAAAGTTTTAATAATGTCATTTTATATCACGGGTTCCGAAAACAACATTTGTGCACATTGAAACACTTTCACTTGGTGTTTATAACGCTGTTTGTTACTTTAATGATGGTAATGTATCCAAATTAACAAAAACTTCAGTAAATGGCAGTAGGACCTGGAGAATATTCGGTAAGTACCATGAAAATTCTCGATAGAGAAAAATTAATGAAAGCAAGCATGCTTTTTCTGGGTGATCAAAGAAAATTAGAGAAGATAAAAGAAAAAAGAAGAAGATAATATTAAGAAAAATAAGGTAAAAACCGGCTACAGTGCAAGATCTTTTTGATGAGGTAAAATTTTATATAAAAGCTACTGTTTTCTGAAAATTTTCTTTTCTAAACTGTGTTTTCTCAATTCTATAAAATTTACTGTATGCATGAACTGGAAATTTTTATTTTATATTTCATATATATTCTTGTGTATACTGAACTGAAATTTTTGAAATATTCCTCAGACATTTAGCTAAAAAGCATATGTCGTAACACAGAAAAGGAAAATTTTTATTAAGTTCATTATTGTACTCTGCAAAAATTATTTTTTTAATCAGGCTGATCAATTTTTCAAAAAAAAGATTTCACTTCTGTATAAAAATAAATGTTTATTTAATGCACACACAAATATATCTCAAAATGCGTTGCATGAAGCTTGTTACATACAAAAAAAATCATAAATTTCATGTTTAAAAACACAAAAATAGTTTACTTGTTGTTTTGGATACTATCTATGTAATATTTATATAATCTTTTTAATTCTTATATTTAAAGAAATTGTGTTTACATGTGAATATACAAAACACTAATTTATTTTATATTGCATATATATTATATATACTTGAAGTGAAATTTTTGATATATTCCTCAGACATTTAGCTGAAAAGCAGATGTCGTAACATAGAAAAGGAAAATTTTTATAAAATTCATTATTCTACTCTACAAAATTACATTTTTAAACATACTGATCAATTTTTTTTTTCAAAAAAAATTCACTTCTGTATAAGGATAAATGTTTATTTAATGTACACACAAATTTTTAAGCCTTGTTTTCTAAAGTTTCTTAGTAAAAGGAACATAAATATATCCCAAAATGCAATGCCCTTTTTCTTTGCTCTAAACTTGTTACATACAAAAAATACACAAATTTCATGTTTAAAAACATAAAATCAGTTTTCTTGTTGTTGTTTTGGATACCATTTATGTAACATTTTAAGAATCCTTTTAATTCTGATACTTTAAGAAATTGTGTTTACATGTGAATTTATAAAACACTAATAAAATTTTTCGAAATGTCGTATAATTATGTATTACCAAAGCCATATTTTCATGTATTGACACATTTTTATATGGTATTTATGATGCTTATAGTCAACTTGGATGACAGTAATGTATCAGAACAGAAAATTCTTCAAAAATTGATGCATAATTTGGAGAAAAAAAATGATGCAAATGCTATAAAAATATCTCGATAGATTTAAAAGTGAAAAATGCTATACATGTATTTTCTGAGAAATCTAAGTAAAAGAAATAAGTAAAAAGTCTTAAAAGTTATTCAGAATAAGCTAATATTTAAAAAAATAGTGCAAATACAGATTGTAATTCATAATTTTTTTGATGAAGTGACATTTTTATAATAAAAATGCAATTATCTCAAAGCGGTGTTTTTAAAAATGCGTGTACCATTTTCTCAGAACCTATTCAACGGAAGCACTTGCAATCTTCACTGAATATTAATGATATGTTAATATATATACTGAAGTGAACTTTTATTAATATACCGATAATAGTTTTGTAAAAGTCCGTTATCGTGAAAAAAAAATGACATTTTTCAAAAAATTCATACTGATACATTACGATGAAAGTTTTTGAAAAAACTAAACAATATATTTGAAAAAGCTCACTTCAGTTTAAATAAAAACAGTCTAATTAATATACAGAAAAAAATTTAAGTCTGCACATTTCATATTTTATGAGAAAAAGGCACATAAAAATGCTCAATTTAACATTAGCGGGATAGGGAGTACCGACTTACCTTAAAAACTG